>JBBNEX010000364.1:0-32776 GCA_038021265.1 Cyprinella venusta | reverse complement strand
TAAGGGTCTAGAGCCTCCATTTTTTGCGCGCTTGTCGAAGTCTCGTGGCCCTCTGTCAGAATCCAGAGTTTCAAGAAGATCGGAGGGGGTCAAATTTTCGGCCAAAAACGACAGTGTTACCCCTTATGTTTTTTTTTCAGGTCAAAACTTTGACATCCGATATCTCGGACTCTGTAAGGGTCTAGAGCCTCCATTTTTGCGCGCTGGTCGAAGTCTCGTGGCCCTCTGTCAGAATCCAGAGTTTCAAGAAGACGGAGGGGGTCAAATTTTCGGCCAAAAACGACAGTGTTACCCCTTATGTTTTTTTTTTCAGGTCAAAACTTTGACATCCGATATCTCGGCTCTGGAAGGGTCTAGAGCCTCCATTTTTGCGCGCTGGTCGAAGTCTCGTGGCCCTCTGTCAGAATCCAGAGTTTCAAGAAGATCGGAGGGGGTCAAATTTTCGGCCAAAAACGACAGTGTTACCCCTTATGTTTTTTTTTTCAGGTCAAAACTTTGACATCCGATATCTCGGCTCTGGAAGGGTCTAGAGCCTCCATTTTTGCGCGCTGGTCGAAGTCTCGTGGCCCTCTGTCAGAATCCAGAGTTTCAAGAAGATCGGAGGGGGTCAAAATTTCGGCCAAAAACGACAGTGTTACCCCTTATGTTTTTTTTTTCAGGTCAAAACTTTGACATCCGATATCTCGGCTCTGGAAGGGTCTAGAGCCTCCATTTTTGCGCGCTGGTCGAAGTCTCGTGGCCCTCTGTCAGAATCCAGAGTTTCAAGAAGATCGGAGGGGGTCAAAATTTCGGCCAAAAACGACAGTGTTACCCCTTATGTTTTTTTTTCAGGTCAAAACTTTGACATCCGATATCTCGGCTCTGGAAGGGTCTAGAGCCTCCATTTTTGCGCGCTGGTCGAAGTCTCGTGGCCCTCTGTCAGAATCCAGAGTTTCAAGAAGATCGGAGGGGGTCAAAATTTCGGCCAAAAACGACAGTGTTACCCCTTATGTTTTTTTTTTCAGGTCAAAACTTTGACATCCGATATCTCGGCTCTGGAAGGGTCTAGAGCCTCCATTTTTGCGCGCTGGTCGAAGTCTCGTGGCCCTCTGTCAGAATCCAGAGTTTCAAGAAGATCGGAGGGGGTCAAAATTTCGGCCAAAAACGACAGTGTTACCCCTTATGTTTTTTTTTCAGGTCAAAACTTTGACATCCGATATCTCGGCTCTGGAAGGGTCTAGAGCCTCCATTTTTGCGCGCTGGTCGAAGTCTCGTGGCCCTCTGTCAGAATCCAGAGTTTCAAGAAGATCGGAGGGGGTCAAAATTTCGGCCAAAAACGACAGTGTTACCCCTTATGTTTTTTTTTCAGGTCAAAACTTTGACATCCGATATCTCGGCTCTGGAAGGGTCTAGAGCCTCCATTTTTGCGCGCTGGTCGAAGTCTCGTGGCCCTCTGTCAGAATCCAGAGTTTCAAGAAGATCGGAGGGGGTCAAAATTTCGGCCAAAAACGACAGTGTTACCCCTTATGTTTTTTTTTCAGGTCAAAACTTTGACATCCGATATCTCGGCTCTGGAAGGGTCTAGAGCCTCCATTTTTGCGCGCTTGTCGAAGTCTCGTGGCCCTCTGTCAGAATCCAGAGTTTCAAGAAGATCGGAGGGGGTCAAATTTTCGGCCAAAAACGACAGTGTTACCCCTTATGTTTTTTTTTCAGGTCAAAACTTTGACATCCGATATCTCGGCTCTGGAAGGGTCTAGAGCCTCCATTTTTGCGCGCTGGTCGAAGTCTCGTGGCCCTCTGTCAGAATCCAGAATTTCAAGAAGATCGGAGGGGGTCAAAATTTCGGCCAAAAACGACAGTGTTACCCCTTATGTTTTTTTTTCAGGTCAAAACTTTGACATCCGATATCTCGGCTCTGGAAGGGTCTAGAGCCTCCATTTTTGCGCGCTGGTCGAAGTCTCGTGGCCCTCTGTCAGAATCCAGAGTTTCAAGAAGATCGGAGGGGGTCAAAATTTCGGCCAAAAACGACAGTGTTACCCCTTATGTTTTTTTTTTCGGGTCAAAACTTTGACATCCGATATCTCGGCTCTGGAAGGGTCTAGAGCCTCCATTTTTGGGCGCTGGTCGAAGCCTCGTGGCCCTCTGTCAGAATCCAGAGTTTCAAGAAGATCGGAGGGGGTCAAAATTTCGGCCAAAAACGACAGTGTTACCCCTTATGTTTTTTTTTTCAGGTCAAAACTTTGACATCCGATATCTCGGCTCTGGAAGGGTCTAGAGCCTCCATTTTTGCGCGCTGGTCGAAGTCTCGTGGCCCTCTGTCAGAATCCAGAGTTTCAAGAAGATCGGAGGGGGTCAAAATTTCGGCCAAAAACGACAGTGTTACCCCTTATGTTTTTTTTTCAGGTCAAAACTTTGTCATCCGATATCTCGGCTCTGGAAGGGTCTAGAGCCTCCATTTTTGCGCGCTTGTCGAAGTCTCGTGGCCCTCTGTCAGAATCCAGAGTTTCAAGAAGATCGGAGGGGGTCAAATTTTCGGCCAAAAACGACAGTGTTACCCCTTATGTTTTTTTTTCAGGTCAAAACTTTGACATCCGATATCTCGGCTCTGGAAGGGTCTAGAGCCTCCATTTTTGCGCGCTGGTCGAAGTCTCGTGGCCCTCTGTCAGAATCCAGAGTTTCAAGAAGATCGGAGGGGGTCAAATTTTCGGCCAAAAACGACAGTGTTACCCCTTATGTTTTTTTTTTCAGGTCAAAACTTTGACATCCGATATCTCGGCTCTGGAAGGGTCTAGAGCCTCCATTTTTGCGCGCTGGTCGAAGTCTCGTGGCCCTCTGTCAGAATCCAGAGTTTCAAGAAGATCGGAGGGGGTCAAAATTTCGGCCAAAAACGACAGTGTTACCCCTTATGTTTTTTTTTCTGGTCAAAACTTTGACGTCTGATATCTCGGCTCTGGAAGGGTCTAGAGCCTCCATTTTTGCGCGCTGGTCGAAGTCTCGTGGCCCTCTGTCAGAATCCAGAGTTTCAAGAAGATCGGAGGGGGTCAAAATTTCGGCCAAAAACGACAGTGTTACCCCTTATGTTTTTTTTTCAGGTCAAAACTTTGACATCCGATATCTCGGCTCTGGAAGGGTCTAGAGCCTCCATTTTTGCGCGCTTGTCGAAGTCTCGTGGCCCTCTGTCAGAATCCAGAGTTTCAAGAAGATCGTAGGGGGTCAAATTTTCGGCCAAAAACGACAGTGTTACCCCTTATGTTTTTTTTTCAGGTCAAAACTTTGACATCCGATATCTCGGCTCTGGAAGGGTCTAGAGCCTCCATTTTTGCGCGCTGGTCGAAGTCTCGTGGCCCTCTGTCAGAATCCAGAGTTTCAAGAAGATCGTAGGGGGTCAAATTTTCGGCCAAAAACGACAGTGTTACCCCTTATGTTTTTTTTTCAGGTCAAAACTTTGACATCCGATATCTCGGCTCTGGAAGGGTCTAGAGCCTCCATTTTTGCGCGCTGGTCGAAGTCTCGTGGCCCTCTGTCAGAATCCAGAGTTTCAAGAAGATCGGAGGGGGTCAAATTTTCGGCCAAAAACGACAGTGTTACCCCTTATGTTTTTTTTTCAGGTCAAAACTTTGACATCCGATATCTCGGCTCTGGAAGGGTCTAGAGCCTCCATTTTTGCGCGCTTGTCGAAGTCTCGTGGCCCTCTGTCAGAATCCAGAGTTTCAAGAAGATCGGAGGGGGTCAAAATTTCAGCCAAAAACGACAGTGTTACCCCTTATGTTTTTTTTTCGGGTCAAAACTTTGACATCCGATATCTCGGCTCTGGAAGGGTCTAGAGCCTCCATTTTTGCGCGCTGGTCGAAGTCTCGTGGCCCTCTGTCAGAATCCAGAATTTCAAGAAGATCGGAGGGGGTCAAAATTTCGGCCAAAAACGACAGTGTTACCCCTTATGTTTTTTTTTTCAGGTCAAAACTTTGACATCCGATATCTCGGCTCTGGAAGGGTCTAGAGCCTCCATTTTTGCGCGCTGGTCGAAGTCTCGTGGCCCTCTGTCAGAATCCAGAGTTTCAAGAAGATCGGAGGGGGTCAAATTTTCGGCCAAAAACGACAGTGTTACCCCTTATGTTTTTTTTTCAGGTCAAAACTTTGACATCCGATATCTCGGCTCTGGAAGGGTCTAGAGCCTCCATTTTTGCGCGCTTGTCGAAGTCTCGTGGCCCTCTGTCAGAATCCAGAGTTTCAAGAAGATCGGAGGGGGTCAAAATTTCAGCCAAAAACGACAGTGTTACCCCTTATGTTTTTTTTTTCGGGTCAAAACTTTGACATCCGATATCTCGGCTCTGGAAGGGTCTAGAGCCTCCATTTTTGCGCGCTGGTCGAAGTCTCGTGGCCCTCTGTCAGAATCCAGAGTTTCAAGAAGATCGGAGGGGGTCAAAATTTCGGCCAAAAACGACAGTGTTACCCCTTATGTTTTTTTTTCGGGTCAAAACTTTGACATCCGATATCTCGGCTCTGAAAGGGTCTAGAGCCTCCATTTTTGCGCGCTGGTCGAAGTCTCGTGGCCCTCTGTCAGAATCCAGAGTTTCAAGAAGATCGGAGGGGGTCAAAATTTCGGCCAAAAAAAAAAATGACAGTGTTACCCCTTATGTTTTTTTTCAGGTCCAAAAATGGAGGCTCTAGACCCTTCCAGAGCCGAGATATCGGATGTCAAAGTTTTGACCTGAAAAAAAAACATAAGGGGTAACACCGTCGTTTTTGGCCGAAATTTTGACCCCCTCCGATCTTCTTGAAACTCTGGATTCTGACAGAGGGCCACGAGACTTCGACCAGTGCGCAAAAATGGAGGCTCTAGACCCTTCCAGAGCCGAGATATCGGATGTCAAAGTTTTGACCTGAAAAAAAAACATAAGGGGTAACACTGTCGTTTTGGCCGAAATTTTGACCCCCTCCGATCTTCTTGAAACTCTGGATTCTGACAGAGGGCCAAGAGACTTCGACAAGCGCGCAAAAATGGAGGCTCTAGACCCTTCCAGAGCCGAGATATCGGATGTCAAAGTTTTGACCTGAGAAAAAAACATAAGGGGTAACACTGTCGTTTTTGGCCGAAATTTTGACCCCCTCCGATCTTCTTGAAACTCTGGATTCTGACAGAGGGCCACGAGACTTCGACCAGCGCGCAAAAATGGAGGCTCTAGACCCTTCCAGAGCCGAGATATCGGATGTCAAAGTTTTGACCTGAAAAAAAAAACATAAGGGGTAACACTGTCGTTTTTGGCCGAAATTTTGACCCCCTCCGATCTTCTTGAAACTCTGGATTCTGACAGAGGGCCACGAGACTTCGACCAGCGCCCAAAAATGGAGGCTCTAGACCCTTCCAGAGCCGAGATATCGGATGTCAAAGTTTTGACCCGAAAAAAAAAACATAAGGGGTAACACTGTCGTTTTTGGCCGAAATTTTGACCCCCTCCGATCTTTTTGAAACTCTGGATTCTGACAGAGGGCCACGAGACTTCGACCAGCGCGCAAAAATGGAGGCTCTAGACCCTTCCAGAGCCGAGATATCGGATGTCAAAGTTTTGACCTGAAAAAAAAAACATAAGGGGTAACACTGTCGTTTTTGGCCGAAATTTTGACCCCCTCCGATCTTCTTGAAATTCTGGATTCTGACAGAGGGCCACGAGACTTCGACCAGCGCGCAAAAATGGAGGCTCTAGACCCTTCCAGAGCCGAGATATCGGATGTCAAAGTTTTGACCTGAAAAAAAAAACATAAGGGGTAACACTGTCGTTTTTGGCCGAAAATTTGACCCCCTCCGATCTTCTTGAAACTCTGGATTCTGACAGAGGGCCACGAGACTTCGACAAGCGCGCAAAAATGGAGGCTCTAGACCCTTCCAGAGCCGAGATATCGGATGTCAAAGTTTTGACCTGAAAAAAAAAACATAAGGGGTAACACTGTCGTTTTTGGCCGAAATTTTGACCCCCTCCGATCTTCTTGAAACTCTGGATTCTGACAGAGGGCCACGAGACTTCGACCAGCGCGCAAAAATGGAGGCTCTAGACCCTTCCAGAGCCGAGATATCGGATGTCAAAGTTTTGACCTGAAAAAAAAACATAAGGGGTAACACTGTCGTTTTTGGCCGAAAATTTGACCCCCTCCGATCTTCTTGAAACTCTGGATTCTGACAGAGGGCCACGAGACTTCGACAAGCGCGCAAAAATGGAGGCTCTAGACCCTTCCAGGGCCGAGATATCAGACGTCAAAGTTTTGACCAGAAAAAAAAACATAAGGGGTAACACTGTCGTTTTTGGCCGAAATTTTGACCCCCTCCGATCTTCTTGAAACTCTGGATTCTGACAGAGGGCCACGAGACTTCGACCAGCGCGCAAAAATGGAGGCTCTAGACCCTTCCAGAGCCGAGATATCGGATGTCAAAGTTTTGACCTGAAAAAAAAAACATAAGGGGTAACACTGTCGTTTTTGGCCGAAAATTTGACCCCCTCCGATCTTCTTGAAACTCTGGATTCTGACAGAGGGCCACGAGACTTCGACCAGCGCGCAAAAATGGAGGCTCTAGACCCTTCCAGAGCCGAGATATCGGATGTCAAAGTTTTGACCTGAAAAAAAAACATAAGGGGTAACACTGTCGTTTTTGGCCGAAAATTTGACCCCCTCCGATCTTCTTGAAACTCTGGATTCTGACAGAGGGCCACGAGACTTCGACAAGCGCGCAAAAATGGAGGCTCTAGACCCTTCCAGAGCCGAGATATCGGATGTCAAAGTTTTGACCTGAAAAAAAAAACATAAGGGGTAACACTGTCGTTTTTGGCCGAAATTTTGACCCCCTCCGATCTTCTTGAAACTCTGGATTCTGACAGAGGGCCACGAGGCATCGACCAGCACGCAAAAATGGAGGCTCTAGACCCTTCCAGAGCCGAGATATCGGATGTCAAAGTTTTGACCCGAAAAAAAAAACATAAGGGGTAACACTGTCGTTTTTGGCCGAAATTTTGACCCCCTCCGATCTTCTTGAAACTCTGGATTCTGACAGAGGGCCACGAGACTTCGACCAGCGCGCAAAAATGGAGGCTCTAGACCCTTCCAGAGCCGAGATATCGGATGTCAAAGTTTTGACCTGAAAAAAAAAAAACATAAGGGGTAACACTGTCGTTTTTGGCCGAAATTTTGACCCCCTCCGATCTTCTTGAAATTCTGGATTCTGACAGAGGGCCACGAGACTTCGACCAGCGCGCAAAAGTGGAGGCTCTAGACCCTTCCAGAGCCGAGATATCGGATGTCAAAGTTTTGACATGAAAAAAAACATAAGGGGTAACACTGTCGTTTTTGGCCGAAATTTTGACCCCCTCCGATCTTCTTGAAACTCTGGATTCTGACAGAGGGCCACGAGACTTCGACCAGCGCGCAAAAATGGAGGCTCTAGACCCTTCCAGAACCGAGATATCGGATGTCAAAGTTTTGACCTGAAAAAGAAAACATAAGGGGTAACACTGTCGTTTTTGGCCGAAATTTTGACCCCCTCCGATCTTCTTGAAATTCTGGATTCTGACAGAGGCCCACGAGACTTCGACCAGCACGCAAAAATGGAGGCTCTAGACCCTTCCAGAGCCGAGATATCGGATGTCAAAGTTTTGACCTGAAAAAAAAACATAAGGGGTAACACTGTCGTTTTTGGCCGAAAATTTGACCCCCTCCGATCTTCTTGAAACTCTGGATTCTGACAGAGGGCCACGAGACTTCGACAAGCGCGCAAAAATGGAGGCTCTAGACCCTTCCAGAGCCGAGATATCGGATGTCAAAGTTTTGACCTGAAAAAAAACATAAGGGGTAACACTGTCGTTTTTGGCCGAAATTTTGACCCCCTCCGATCTTCTTGAAACTCTGGATTCTGACAGAGGGCCACGAGGCTTCGACCAGCACGCAAAAATGGAGGCTCTAGACCCTTCCAGAGCCGAGATATCGGATGTCAAAGTTTTGACCCGAAAAAAAAAACATAAGGGGTAACACTGTCGTTTTTGGCCGAAATTTTGACCCCCTCCGATCTTCTTGAAACTCTGGATTCTGACAGAGGGCCACGAGACTTCGACCAGCGCGCAAAAATGGAGGCTCTAGACCCTTCCAGAGCCGAGATATCGGATGTCAAAGTTTTGACCTGAAAAAAAAAAACATAAGGGGTAACACTGTCGTTTTTGGCCGAAATTTTGACCCCCTCCGATCTTCTTGAAATTCTGGATTCTGACAGAGGGCCACGAGACTTCGACCAGCGCGCAAAAATGGAGGCTCTAGACCCTTCCAGAGCCGAGATATCGGATGTCAAAGTTTTGACCTGAAAAAAAAAACATAAGGGGTAACACTGTCGTTTTTGGCCGAAAATTTGACCCCCTCCGATCTTCTTGAAACTCTGGATTCTGACAGAGGGCCACGAGACTTCGACAAGCGCGCAAAAATGGAGGCTCTAGAAACTTCCAGAGCCGAGATATCGGATGTCAAAGTTTTGACCTGAAAAAAAAACATAAGGGGTAACACTGTCGTTTTTGGCCGAAAATTTGACCCCCTCCGATCTTCTTGAAACTCTGGATTCTGACAGAGGGCCACGAGACTTCGACAAGCGCGCAAAAATGGAGGCTCTAGACCCTTCCAGAGCCGAGATATCGGATGTCAAAGTTTTGACCTGAAAAAAAAACCATAAGGGGTAACACTGTCGTTTTTGGCCGAAATTTTGACCCCCTCCGATCTTCTTGAAACTCTGGATTCTGACAGAGGGCCACGAGACTTCGACCAGCGCGCAAAAATGGAGGCTCTAGACCCTTCCAGAGCCGAGATATCGGATGTCAAAGTTTTGACCTGAAAAAAAAACCATAAGGGGTAACACTGTCGTTTTTGGCCGAAATTTTGACCCCCTCCGATCTTCTTGAAACTCTGGATTCTGACAGAGGGCCACGAGACTTCGACAAGCGCGCAAAAATGGAGGCTCTAGACCCTTCCAGAGCCGAGATATCGGATGTCAAAGTTTTGACCTGAAAAAAAAACATAAGGGGTAACACTGTCGTTTTTGGCCGAAATTTTGACCCCCTCCGATCTTCTTGAAACTCTGGATTCTGACAGAGGGCCACGAGGCTTCGACCAGCACGCAAAAATGGAGGCTCTAGACCCTTCCAGAGCCGAGATATCGGATGTCAAAGTTTTGACCCGAAAAAAAAAACATAAGGGGTAACACTGTCGTTTTTGGCCGAAATTTTGACCCCCTCCGATCTTCTTGAAACTCTGGATTCTGACAGAGGGCCACGAGACTTCGACCAGCGCGCAAAAATGGAGGCTCTAGACCCTTCCAGAGCCGAGATATCGGACGTCAAAGTTTTGACCTGAAAAAAAAAACATAAGGGGTAACACTGTCGTTTTTGGCCGAAATTTTGACCCCCTCCGATCTTCTTGAAACTCTGGATTCTGACAGAGGGCCACGAGACTTCGACAAGCGCGCAAAAATGGAGGCTCTAGACCCTTCCAGAGCCGAGATATCGGATGTCAAAGTTTTGACCTGAAAAAAAAACATAAGGGGTAACACTGTCGTTTTTGGCCGAAAATTTGACCCCCTCCGATCTTCTTGAAACTCTGGATTCTGACAGAGGGCCACGAGACTTCGACAAGCGCGCAAAAATGGAGGCTCTAGACCCTTCCAGAGCCGAGATATCGGATGTCAAAGTTTTGACCTGAAAAAAAAACATAAGGGGTAACACTGTCGTTTTTGGCCGAAATTTTGACCCCCTCCGATCTTCTTGAAACTCTGGATTCTGACAGAGGGCCACGAGACTTCGACCAGCGCGCAAAAATGGAGGCTCTAGACCCTTCCAGAGCCGAGATATCGGATGTCAAAGTTTTGACCTGAAAAAAAAAACATAAGGGGTAACACTGTCGTTTTTGGCCGAAATTTTGACCCCCTCCGATCTTCTTGAAATTCTGGATTCTGACAGAGGGCCACGAGACTTCGACCAGCGCGCAAAAATGGAGGCTCTAGACCCTTCCAGAGCCGAGATATCGGATGTCAAAGTTTTGACCTGAAAAAAAACATAAGGGGTAACACTGTCGTTTTTGGCCGAAAATTTGACCCCCTCCGATCTTCTTGAAACTCTGGATTCTGACAGAGGGCCACGAGACTTCGACAAGCGCGCAAAAATGGAGGCTCTAGACCCTTCCAGAGCCGAGATATCGGATGTCAAAGTTTTGACCTGAAAAAAAAACATAAGGGGTAACACTGTCGTTTTTGGCCGAAATTTTGACCTCCTCCGATCTTCTTGAAACTCTGGATTCTGACAGAGGGCCACGAGACTTCGACCAGCGCGCAAAAATGGAGGCTCTAGACCCTTCCAGAGCCGAGATATCAGACGTCAAAGTTTTGACCAGAAAAAAAAAACATAAGGGGTAACACTGTCGTTTTTGGCCGAAATTTTGACCCCCTCCGATCTTCTTGAAACTCTGGATTCTGACAGAGGGCCACGAGACTTCGACCAGCGCGCAAAAATGGAGGCTCTAGACCCTTCCAGAGCCGAGATATCGGATGTCAAAGTTTTGACCTGAAAAAAAAACATAAGGGGTAACACTGTCGTTTTTGGCCGAAAATTTGACCCCCTCCGATCTTCTTGAAACTCTGGATTCTGATAGAGGGCCACGAGACTTCGACCAGCGCGCAAAAATGGAGGCTCTAGACCCTTCCAGAGCCGAGATATCGGATGTCAAAGTTTTGACCTGAAAAAAAAACATAAGGGGTAACACTGTCGTTTTTGGCCGAAAATTTGACCCCCTCCGATCTTCTTGAAACTCTGGATTCTGACAGAGGGCCACGAGACTTCGACCAGCGCGCAAAAATGGAGGCTCTAGACCCTTCCAGAGCCGAGATATCGGATGTCAAAGTTTTGACCTGAAAAAAAAAACATAAGGGGTAACACTGTCGTTTTTGGCCGAAATTTTGACCCCCTCCGATCTTCTTGAAACTCTGGATTCTGACAGAGGGCCACGAGACTTCGACCAGCGCGCAAAAATGGAGGCTCTAGACCCTTCCAGAGCCGAGATATCGGATGTCAAAGTTTTGACCTGAAAAAAAAAACATAAGGGGTAACACTGTCGTTTTTGGCCGAAATTTTGACCCCCTCCGATCTTCTTGAAATTCTGGATTCTGACAGAGGGCCACGAGACTTCGACCAGCGCGCAAAAATGGAGGCTCTAGACCCTTCCAGAGCCGAGATATCGGATGTCAAAGTTTTGACCTGAAAAAAAAACATAAGGGGTAACACTGTCGTTTTTGGCCGAAAATTTGACCCCCTCCGATCTTCTTGAAACTCTGGATTCTGACAGAGGGCCACGAGACTTCGACAAGCGCGCAAAAATGGAGGCTCTAGACCCTTCCAGAGCCGAGATATCGGATGTCAAAGTTTTGACCTGAAAAAAAAACATAAGGGGTAACACTGTCGTTTTTGGCCGAAATTTTGACCCCCTCCGATCTTCTTGAAACTCTGGATTCTGACAGAGGGCCACGAGACTTCGACCAGCGCGCAAAAATGGAGGCTCTAGACCCTTCCAGAGCCGAGATATAGGATGTCAAAGTTTTGACCTGAAAAAAAAAACATAAGGGGTAACACTGTCGTTTTTGGCCGAAATTTTGACCCCCTCCGATCTTCTTGAAATTCTGGATTCTGACAGAGGGCCACGAGACTTCGACCAGCGCGCAAAAATGGAGGCTCTAGACCCTTCCAGAGCCGAGATATCGGATGTCAAAGTTTTGACCTGAAAAAAAAAACATAAGGGGTAACACTGTCGTTTTTGGCCGAAAATTTGACCCCCTCCGATCTTCTTGAAACTCTGGATTCTGACAGAGGGCCACGAGACTTCGACAAGCGCGCAAAAATGGAGGCTCTAGACCCTTCCAGAGCCGAGATATCGGATGTCAAAGTTTTGACCTGAAAAAAAAACATAAGGGGTAACACTGTCGTTTTTGGCCGAAATTTTGACCCCCTCCGATCTTCTTGAAACTCTGGATTCTGACAGAGGGCCACGAGACTTCGACCAGCGCGCAAAAATGGAGGCTCTAGACCCTTCCAGAGCCGAGATATCGGATGTCAAAGTTTTGACCTGAAAAAAAAAAACATAAGGGGTAACACTGTCGTTTTTGGCCGAAATTTTGACCCCCTCCGATCTTCTTGAAATTCTGGATTCTGACAGAGGGCCACGAGACTTCGACCAGCGCGCAAAAATGGAGGCTCTAGACCCTTCCAGAGCCGAGATATCGGATGTCAAAGTTTTGACCTGAAAAAAAAACATAAGGGGTAACACTGTCGTTTTTGGCCGAAATTTTGACCCCCTCCGATCTTCTTGAAATTCTGGATTCTGACAGAGGGCCACGAGACTTCGACCAGCGCGCAAAAATGGAGGCTCTAGACCCTTCCAGAGCCGAGATATCGGATGTCAAAGTTTTGACCTGAAAAAAAAACCCATAAGGGGTAACACTGTCGTTTTTGGCCGAAAATTTGACCCCCTCCGATCTTCTTGAAACTCTGGATTCTGACAGAGGGCCACGAGACTTCGACAAGCGCGCAAAAATGGAGGCTCTAGACCCTTCCAGAGCCGAGATATCGGATGTCAAAGTTTTGACCTGAAAAAAAAAACATAAGGGGTAACACTGTCGTTTTTGGCCGAAATTTTGACCCCCTCCGATCTTCTTGAAACTCTGGATTCTGACAGAGGGCCACGAGACTTCGACCAGCGCGCAAAAATGGAGGCTCTAGACCCTTCCAGAGCCGAGATATCGGATGTCAAAGTTTTGACCTGAAAAAAAAAACATAAGGGGTAACACTGTCGTTTTTGGCCGAAATTTTGACCCCCTCCGATCTTCTTGAAATTCTGGATTCTGACAGAGGGCCACGAGACTTCGACCAGCGCGCAAAAATGGAGGCTCTAGACCCTTCCAGAGCCGAGATATCGGATGTCAAAGTTTTGACCTGAAAAAAAAACATAAGGGGTAACACTGTCGTTTTTGGCCGAAAATTTGACCCCCTCCGATCTTCTTGAAACTCTGGATTCTGACAGAGGGCCACGAGACTTCGACAAGCGCGCAAAAATGGAGGCTCTAGACCCTTCCAGAGCCGAGATATCGGATGTCAAAGTTTTGACCTGAAAAAAAAACATAAGGGGTAACACTGTCGTTTTTGGCCGAAATTTTGACCCCCTCCGATCTTCTTGAAACTCTGGATTCTGACAGAGGGCCACGAGACTTCGACCAGCGCGCAAAAATGGAGGCTCTAGACCCTTCCAGAGCCGAGATATCGGATGTCAAAGTTTTGACCTGAAAAAAAAAACATAAGGGGTAACACTGTCGTTTTTGGCCGAAATTTTGACCCCCTCCGATCTTCTTGAAATTCTGGATTCTGACAGAGGGCCACGAGACTTCGACCAGCGCGCAAAAATGGAGGCTCTAGACCCTTCCAGAGCCGAGATATCGGATGTCAAAGTTTTGACCTGAAAAAAAAAACATAAGGGGTAACACTGTCGTTTTTGGCCGAAAATTTGACCCCCTCCGATCTTCTTGAAACTCTGGATTCTGACAGAGGGCCACGAGACTTCGACAAGCGCGCAAAAATGGAGGCTCTAGACCCTTCCAGAGCCGAGATATCGGATGTCAAAGTTTTGACCTGAAAAAAAAACATAAGGGGTAACACTGTCGTTTTTGGCCGAAATTTTGACCCCCTCCGATCTTCTTGAAACTCTGGATTCTGACAGAGGGCCACGAGACTTCGACCAGCGCGCAAAAATGGAGGCTCTAGACCCTTCCAGAGCCGAGATATCAGACGTCAAAGTTTTGACCAGAAAAAAAAACATAAGGGGTAACACTGTCGTTTTTGGCCGAAATTTTGACCCCCTCCGATCTTCTTGAAACTCTGGATTCTGACAGAGGGCCACGAGACTTCGACCAGCGCGCAAAAATGGAGGCTCTAGACCCTTCCAGAGCCGAGATATCGGATGTCAAAGTTTTGACCTGAAAAAAAAAACATAAGGGGTAACACTGTCGTTTTTGGCCGAAAATTTGACCCCCTCCGATCTTCTTGAAACTCTGGATTCTGATAGAGGGCCACGAGACTTCGACCAGCGCGCAAAAATGGAGGCTCTAGACCCTTCCAGAGCTGAGATATCGGATGTCAAAGTTTTGACCTGAAAAAAAAACATAAGGGGTAACACTGTCGTTTTTGGCCGAAAATTTGACCCCCTCCGATCTTCTTGAAACTCTGGATTCTGACAGAGGGCCACGAGACTTCGACAAGCGCGCAAAAATGGAGGCTCTAGACCCTTCCAGAGCCGAGATATCGAATGTCAAAGTTTTGACCTGAAAAAAAAACATAAGGGGTAACACTGTCGTTTTTTGCCGAAATTTTGACCCCCTCCGATCTTCTTGAAACTCTGGATTCTGACAGAGGGCCACGAGACTTCGACCAGCGCGCAAAAATGGAGGCTCTAGACCCTTCCAGAGCCGAGATATCGGATGTCAAAGTTTTGACCTGAAAAAAAAAACATAAGGGGTAACACTGTCGTTTTTGGCCGAAATTTTGACCCCCTCCGATCTTCTTGAAACTCTGGATTCTGACAGAGGGCCACGAGACTTCGACCAGCGCGCAAAAATGGAGGCTCTAGACCCTTCCAGAGCCGAGATATCGGATGTCAAAGTTTTGACCTGAAAAAAAAAACATAAGGGGTAACACTGTCGTTTTTGGCCGAAATGTTGACCCCCTCCGATCTTCTTGAAATTCTGGATTCTGACAGAGGGCCACGAGACTTCGACCAGCGCGCAAAAATGGAGGCTCTAGACCCTTCCAGAGCCGAGATATCGGATGTCAAAGTTTTGACCTGAAAAAAAAAACATAAGGGGTAACACTGTCGTTTTTGGCCGAAAATTTGACCCCCTCCGATCTTCTTGAAACTCTGGATTCTGACAGAGGGCCACGAGACTTCGACAAGCGCGCAAAAATGGAGGCTCTAGACCCTTCCAGAGCCGAGATATCGGATGTCAAAGTTTTGACCTGAAAAAAAAACATAAGGGGTAACACTGTCGTTTTTGGCCGAAATTTTGACCCCCTCCGATCTTCTTGAAACTCTGGATTCTGACAGAGGGCCACGAGACTTCGACCAGCGCGCAAAAATGGAGGCTCTAGACCCTTCCAGAGCCGAGATATCGGATGTCAAAGTTTTGACCTGAAAAAAAAAACATAAGGGGTAACACTGTCGTTTTTGGCCGAAATTTTGACCCCCTCCGATCTTCTTGAAATTCTGGATTCTGACAGAGGGCCACGAGACTTCGACCAGCGCGCAAAAATGGAGGCTCTAGACCCTTCCAGAGCCGAGATATCGGATGTCAAAGTTTTGACCCGAAAAAAAAAACATAAGGGGTAACACTGTCGTTTTTGGCCGAAATTTTGACCCCCTCCGATCTTCTTGAAACTCTTGATTCTGACAGAGGGCCACGAGACTTCGACCAGCGCGCAAAAATGGAGGCTCTAGACCCTTCCAGAGCCGAGATATCGGATGTCAAAGTTTTGACCTGAAAAAAAAAACATAAGGGGTAACACTGTCGTTTTTGGCCGAAATTTTGACCCCCTCCGATCTTCTTGAAACTCTGGATTCTGACAGAGGGCCACGAGACTTCGACAAGCGCGCAAAAATGGAGGCTCTAGACCCTTCCAGAGCCGAGATATCGGATGTCAAACTTTTGACCTGAAAAAAAAAGTAAGGGGTAACACTGTCGTTTTTGGCCGAAATTTTGACCCCCTCCGATCTTCTTGAAACTCTGGATTCTGACAGAGGGCCACGAGACTTCGACCAGCGCCCAAAAATGGAGGCTCTAGACCCTTCCAGAGCCGAGATATCGGATATCAAAGTTTTGACCCGAAAAAAAAAAACATAAGGGGTAACACTGTCGTTTTTGGCCGAAATTTTGACCCCCTCCGATCTTCTTGAAACTCTGGATTCTGACAGAGGGCCACGAGACTTCGACAAGCGCGCAAAAATGGAGGCTCTAGACCCTTCCAGAGCCGAGATATCGGATGTCAAAGTTTTGACCTGAAAAAAAAACATAAGGGGTAACACTGTCGTTTTTGGCCGAAATTTTGACCCCCTCCGATCTTCTTGAAACTCTGGATTCTGACAGAGGGCCACGAGGCTTCGACCAGCACGCAAAAATGGAGGCTCTAGACCCTTCCAGAGCCGAGATATCGGATGTCAAAGTTTTGACCCGAAAAAAAAAACATAAGGGGTAACACTGTCGTTTTTGGCCGAAATTTTGACCCCCTCCGATCTTCTTGAAACTCTGGATTCTGACAGAGGGCCACGAGACTTCGACCAGCGCGCAAAAATGGAGGCTCTAGACCCTTCCAGAGCCGAGATATCGGACGTCAAAGTTTTGACCTGAAAAAAAAAAACATAAGGGGTAACACTGTCGTTTTTGGCCGAAATTTTGACCCCCTCCGATCTTCTTGAAACTCTGGATTCTGACAGAGGGCCACGAGACTTCGACAAGCGCGCAAAAATGGAGGCTCTAGACCCTTCCAGAGCCGAGATATCGGATGTCAAAGTTTTGACCTGAAAAAAAAACATAAGGGGTAACACTGTCGTTTTTGGCCGAAATTTTGACCCCCTCCGATCTTCTTGAAACTCTGGATTCTGACAGAGGGCCACGAGACTTCGACCAGCGCCCAAAAATGGAGGCTCTAGACCCTTCCAGAGCCGAGATATCGGATGTCAAAGTTTTGACCCGAAAAAAAAAACATAAGGGGTAACACTGTCGTTTTTGGCCGAAATTTTGACCCCCTCCGATCTTTTTGAAACTCTGGATTCTGACAGAGGGCCACGAGACTTCGACCAGCGCGCAAAAATGGAGGCTCTAGACCCTTCCAGAGCCGAGATATCGGATGTCAAAGTTTTGACCTGAAAAAAAACATAAGGGGTAACACTGTCGTTTTTGGCCGAAAATTTGACCCCCTCCGATCTTCTTGAAACTCTGGATTCTGACAGAGGGCCACGAGACTTCGACAAGCGCGCAAAAATGGAGGCTCTAGACCCTTCCAGAGCCGAGATATTGGATGTCAAAGTTTTGACCTGAAAAAAAAACATAAGGGGTAACACTGTCGTTTTTGGCCGAAATTTTGACCTCCTCCGATCTTCTTGAAACTCTGGATTCTGACAGAGGGCCACGAGACTTCGACCAGCGCGCAAAAATGGAGGCTCTAGACCCTTCCAGAGCCGAGATATCAGACGTCAAAGTTTTGACCAGAAAAAAAAAACATAAGGGGTAACACTGTCGTTTTTGGCCGAAATTTTGACCCCCTCCGATCTTCTTGAAACTCTGGATTCTGACAGAGGGCCACGAGACTTCGACCAGCGCGCAAAAATGGAGGCTCTAGACCCTTCCAGAGCCGAGATATCGGATGTCAAAGTTTTGACCTGAAAAAAAAACATAAGGGGTAACACTGTCGTTTTTGGCCGAAAATTTGACCCCCTCCGATCTTCTTGAAACTCTGGATTCTGATAGAGGGCCACGAGACTTCGACCAGCGCGCAAAAATGGAGGCTCTAGACCCTTCCAGAGCCGAGATATCGGATGTCAAAGTTTTGACCTGAAAAAAAAACATAAGGGGTAACACTGTCGTTTTTGGCCGAAAATTTGACCCCCTCCGATCTTCTTGAAACTCTGGATTCTGACAGAGGGCCACGAGACTTCGACCAGCGCGCAAAAATGGAGGCTCTAGACCCTTCCAGAGCCGAGATATCGGATGTCAAAGTTTTGACCTGAAAAAAAAAACATAAGGGGTAACACTGTCGTTTTTGGCCGAAATTTTGACCCCCTCCGATCTTCTTGAAACTCTGGATTCTGACAGAGGGCCACGAGACTTCGACCAGCGCGCAAAAATGGAGGCTCTAGACCCTTCCAGAGCCGAGATATCGGATGTCAAAGTTTTGACCTGAAAAAAAAAACATAAGGGGTAACACTGTCGTTTTTGGCCGAAATTTTGACCCCCTCCGATCTTCTTGAAATTCTGGATTCTGACAGAGGGCCACGAGACTTCGACCAGCGCGCAAAAATGGAGGCTCTAGACCCTTCCAGAGCCGAGATATCGGATGTCAAAGTTTTGACCTGAAAAAAAAACATAAGGGGTAACACTGTCGTTTTTGGCCGAAAATTTGACCCCCTCCGATCTTCTTGAAACTCTGGATTCTGACAGAGGGCCACGAGACTTCGACAAGCGCGCAAAAATGGAGGCTCTAGACCCTTCCAGAGCCGAGATAACGGATGTCAAAGTTTTGACCTGAAAAAAAAACATAAGGGGTAACACTGTCGTTTTTGGCCGAAATTTTGACCCCCTCCGATCTTCTTGAAACTCTGGATTCTGACAGAGGGCCACGAGACTTCGACCAGCGCGCAAAAATGGAGGCTCTAGACCCTTCCAGAGCCG
This sequence comes from Cyprinella venusta, assembly GCA_038021265.1. Lineage (NCBI taxonomy): Eukaryota > Metazoa > Chordata > Actinopteri > Cypriniformes > Leuciscidae > Cyprinella > Cyprinella venusta. The sequence continues at coordinate 14,310 of JBBNEX010000364.1, read as the reverse complement.
AGATATAGGATGTCAAAGTTTTGACCTGAAAAAAAAAACATAAGGGGTAACACTGTCGTTTTTGGCCGAAATTTTGACCCCCTCCGATCTTCTTGAAATTCTGGATTCTGACAGAGGGCCACGAGACTTCGACCAGCGCGCAAAAATGGAGGCTCTAGACCCTTCCAGAGCCGAGATATCGGATGTCAAAGTTTTGACCTGAAAAAAAAAACATAAGGGGTAACACTGTCGTTTTTGGCCGAAAATTTGACCCCCTCCGATCTTCTTGAAACTCTGGATTCTGACAGAGGGCCACGAGACTTCAACAAGCGCGCAAAAATGGAGGCTCTAGACCCTTCCTGTTACGCTGGTGGTGCGGTTGAAGGAAGGATAAGGCTGTGGATCCATATGCAGTGCTTTATTTAACAGATAATATCAAATAGACAGACTACTGGACTAAAAAACTGGAACAACCGACCCTGGCTTTAACAGCCTACATGAAACAAGAACTCACAAAGACAGGGTAGAAACACAGGGCTTAAATAATGAGGGACAAACGAGCTAAACCAGATAACGAGGGGGCGTGAGAAATAATAAACACCTGGGATAATTAACAGACAGGGAGAAACTGATAACAAAATAACACGACACAAAACCCACATATAACATAGCCCCTCCCCTATGGGCGGCTCCTGACGCCCATAAAAAAACCAAAAAGTTCAGGTGGGCGGTGAAGCGGAGGCGGTCCGGGGGAGGGACGGAGGGCCAGGCCCGTGCAGGGGAACGGGGCCAGGATATACCCGAGGCGGGCCTGGACCGCAGAGCGTGGTCGGAGCAGGATGAGCTGAAGTCCAGGACGGAGCAGGACGAGGCGAAGGCCAGGGCGGAGCAGGACGAGCTGAAGTCCAGGGCGGAGCAGGACAAGGCGAAGGCCAGGGCGGAGCAGGACGAGGCGAAGGCCAGAGCGGAGCAGTACGAGCTGAAGTCCAGGGCGGAGCAGGATGAGCTGAAGGCCAGGGCAGAGCAAGACGAGCTGAAGTCCAGGGCGGAGCAAGATGAGCTGAAGGCCAGGGCAGAGCAAGACGAGCTGAAGTCCAGGGCGGAGCAGGACGAGGCGAAGGCCAGGGCGGAGCAGGATGAGCTGAAGGCCAGGGCGGAGCAGGACGAGGCGAAGGCCAGGGCGGAGCTGTGCGACCCTCGGGTGTCCAGGGCGGAGCTGTGGGACGCTCGGGCGTCCAGGGCGGAGCTGTTGGATCCCCGGGCGGCCACGGCGGTGAAGACTTTTCAGGCGGCCACAGCGGTGAAGACTTTTCAGGAGGCCACGGCGGTGAAGACTTTTCAGGAGGCCACGGCGGTGAAGACTTTTCAGGAGGCCACAGCGGTGCAGGACAAGACGAAGACCATGTCTGCATCACCTCCATGGTCTTCACAATGTACTCACTGCCCCCCCCCAAAAAATACTTGGGGAAATCCACTGGGATTCGCAGGGCGCAGCTTAAACAGAGCGTGAGAGGCTCAGGCAGGGCGAGGCGCAGAGGCGGAACCGGCAAGGCGAGGTGCAGAGGCGGGGCCGGCAAGGCGAGGCGCCGAGGCGGGGCCGGCAAGGCGAGGCGCCGAGGCGGGGCCGGTAAGGCGAGGCGCAGAGGCGGAGCCGGCAAGGCGAGGCGCAGAGGCGGGGCCGGCAAGGCGAGGCGCAGAGGCGGGGCCGGCAAGGCGAGGCGCAGAGGCGGGGCCGGCAAGGCGAGGCGCAGAGGCGGGGCCGGCAAGGCGAGGCGCAGAGGCGGGGCCGGCAAGGCGAGGCGCAGAGGCGGGGCCGGCAGGTCGAGGAGTCCTGGTATGCTCACTGGAGCCTGGCGAGCCGAACGAATCCTCTTTCTCCTTCTGCGGCGGCGCGTCACAGGGCTGGACACACTCGCTGGGCTAGATGATTCACTCACTGGACTCAATGGTTCACTCGCTGGGCTAGATGATTCACTCACTGGACTCAATGGTTCACTCGCTGGGCTAGATGATTCACTCACTGGACTCAATGGTTCACTCGCTGGGCTAGATGATTCACTCATTGGACTCAATGGTTCACTCACTGGACTCAATGACTCACTCACAGGGCTGATGTGAATCGTGTGCTCGGCTGGGCTGACGTGAATCGTGTGCTCGGCATCGGGACTCACGTGAAGCGCGGCCTTCGCTGGGCATACAAAAAGTGCGGGCTCGGCTGGGCTGACGTGAGTCGCGGGCTCGTTAAAGTTCATGTGGAGCGCGGGCTCGGCTGGGCTGACGCAAAGTTCAGATTCTCGAGGCTTGCTCTCCTCCACGCACACAGTAAACAAAGAGCCGCTCTTCAACAGCGCCAGGTCAATGTAACATTCTAAAGACCCGTGCGGATCTGGATCAGGCATCAGAGACCGGAGAGGTTCCTCTAATCCCCCACGGAAGAAGATCTTCAAACATTGTGTGTCCATGTGCGCGAGATGAGCCAGTTCAATAAACTCCGCTACATACTGTTCTATGGTCCGATTCTCCTGACGGAGACGAAGAATCTGGACGTCTGGACTCAGGAAAGGCATGGCTGCTGGATCACGACTTGGTGAGTTCTTCTGTTACGCTGGTGGTGCGGTTGAAGGAAGGATAAGGCTGTGGATCCATATGCAGTGCTTTATTTAACAGATAATATCAAATAGACAGACTACTGGACTAAAAAACTGGAACAACCGACCCTGGCTTTAACAGCCTACATGAAACAAGAACTCACAAAGACAGGGTAGAAACACAGGGCTTAAATAATGAGGGACAAACGAGCTAAACCAGATAACGAGGGGGCGTGAGAAATAATAAACACCTGGGATAATTAACAGACAGGGAGAAACTGATAACAAAATAACACGACACAAAACCCACATATAACACTTCCAGAGCCGAGTTATCGGATGTCAAAGTTTTGACCTGAAAAAAAAACATAAGGGGTAACACTGTCGTTTTTGGCCGAAAATTTGACCCCCTCCGATCTTCTTGAAACTCTGGATTCTGACAGAGGGCCACGAGACTTCGACCAGCGCGCAAAAATGGAGGCTCTAGACCCTTCCAGAGCCGAGATATCGGATGTCAAAGTTTTGACCTGAAAAAAAAAACATAAGGGGTAACACTGTCGTTTTTGGCCGAAATTTTGACCCCCTCCGATCTTCTTGAAACTCTGGATTCTGACAGAGGGCCACGAGACTTCGACCAGCGCGCAAAAATGGAGGCTCTAGACCCTTCCAGAGCCGAGATATCGGATGTCAAAGTTTTGACCTGAAAAAAAAACATAAGGGGTAACACTGTCGTTTTTGGCCGAAATTTTGACCCCCTCCGATCTTCTTGAAATTCTGGATTCTGACAGAGGGCCACGAGACTTCGACCAGCGCGCAAAAATGGAGGCTCTAGACCCTTCCAGAGCCGAGATATCGGATGTCAAAGTTTTGACCTGAAAAAAAAACATAAGGGGTAACACTGTCGTTTTTGGCCGAAAATTTGACCCCCTCCGATCTTCTTGAAACTCTGGATTCTGACAGAGGGCCACGAGACTTCGACAAGCGCGCAAAAATGGAGGCTCTAGACCCTTCCAGAGCCGAGATATCGGATGTCAAAGTTTTGACCTGAAAAAAAAACATAAGGGGTAACACTGTCGTTTTTGGCCGAAATTTTGACCCCCTCCGATCTTCTTGAAACTCTGGATTCTGACAGAGGGCCACGAGACTTCGACCAGCGCGCAAAAATGGAGGCTCTAGACCCTTCCAGAGCCGAGATATAGGATGTCAAAGTTTTGACCTGAAAAAAAAAACATAAGGGGTAACACTGTCGTTTTTGGCCGAAATTTTGACCCCCTCCGATCTTCTTGAAATTCTGGATTCTGACAGAGGGCCACGAGACTTCGACCAGCGCGCAAAAATGGAGGCTCTAGACCCTTCCAGAGCCGAGATATCGGATGTCAAAGTTTTGACCTGAAAAAAAAACATAAGGGGTAACACTGTCGTTTTTGGCCGAAAATTTGACCCCCTCCGATCTTCTTGAAACTCTGGATTCTGACAGAGGGCCACGAGACTTCGACAAGCGCGCAAAAATGGAGGCTCTAGACCCTTCCAGAGCCGAGATATCGGATGTCAAAGTTTTGACCTGAAAAAAAAACATAAGGGGTAACACTGTCGTTTTTGGCCGAAATTTTGACCCCCTCCGATCTTCTTGAAACTCTGGATTCTGACAGAGGGCCACGAGACTTCGACCAGCGCGCAAAAATGGAGGCTCTAGACCCTTCCAGAGCCGAGATATCAGACGTCAAAGTTTTGACCAGAAAAAAAAAACATAAGGGGTAACACTGTCGTTTTTGGCCGAAATTTTGACCCCCTCCGATCTTCTTGAAACTCTGGATTCTGACAGAGGGCCACGAGACTTCGACCAGCGCGCAAAAATGGAGGCTCTAGACCCTTCCAGAGCCGAGATATCGGATGTCAAAGTTTTGACCCGAAAAAAAAAACATAAGGGGTAACACTGTCGTTTTTGGCCGAAATTTTGACCCCCTCCGATCTTCTTGAAACTCTGGATTCTGACAGAGGGCCACGAGACTTCGACCAGCGCGCAAAAATGGAGGCTCTAGACCCTTCCAGAGCCGAGATATCGGATGTCAAAGTTTTGACCTGAAAAAAAAAACATAAGGGGTAACACTGTCGTTTTTGGCCGAAATTTTGACCCCCTCCGATCTTCTTGAAATTCTGGATTCTGACAGAGGGCCACGAGACTTCGACCAGCGCGCAAAAATGGAGGCTCTAGACCCTTCCAGAGCCGAGATATCGGATGTCAAAGTTTTGACCTGAAAAAAAAAACATAAGGGGTAACACTGTCGTTTTTGGCCGAAAATTTGACCCCCTCCGATCTTCTTGAAACTCTGGATTCTGACAGAGGGCCACGAGACTTCGACAAGCGCGCAAAAATGGAGGCTCTAGAAACTTCTAGAGCCGAGATATCGGATGTCAAAGTTTTGACCTGAAAAAAAAACATAAGGGGTAACACTGTCGTTTTTGGCCGAAAATTTGACCACCTCCGATCTTCTTGAAACTCTGGATTCTGACAGAGGGCCACGAGACTTCGACAAGCGCGCAAAAATGGAGGCTCTAGACCCTTCCAGAGCCGAGATATCGGATGTCAAAGTTTTGACCTGAAAAAAAAAACATAAGGGGTAACACTGTCGTTTTTGGCCGAAATTTTGACCCCCTCCGATCTTCTTGAAACTCTGGATTCTGACAGAGGGCCACGAGACTTCGACCAGCGCGCAAAAATGGAGGCTCTAGACCCTTCCAGAGCCGAGATATCGGATGTCAAAGTTTTGACCTGAAAAAAAAACATAAGGGGTAACACTGTCGTTTTTGGCCGAAATTTTGACCCCCTCCGATCTTCTTGAAACTCTGGATTCTGACAGAGGGCCACGAGACTTCGACAAGCGCGCAAAAATGGAGGCTCTAGACCCTTCCAGAGCCGAGATATCGGATGTCAAAGTTTTGACCTGAAAAAAAAACATAAGGGGTAACACTGTCGTTTTTGGCCGAAATTTTGACCCCCTCCGATCTTCTTGAAACTCTGGATTCTGACAGAGGGCCACGAGGCTTCGACCAGCACGCAAAAATGGAGGCTCTAGACCCTTCCAGAGCCGAGATATCGGATGTCAAAGTTTTGACCCGAAAAAAAAAACATAAGGGGTAACACTGTCGTTTTTGGCCGAAATTTTGACCCCCTCCGATCTTCTTGAAACTCTGGATTCTGACAGAGGGCCACGAGACTTCGACCAGCGCGCAAAAATGGAGGCTCTAGACCCTTCCAGAGCCGAGATATCGGATGTCAAAGTTTTGACCTGAAAAAAAAACATAAGGGGTAACACTGTCGTTTTTGGCCGAAATTTTGACCCCCTCCGATCTTCTTGAAACTCTGGATTCTGACAGAGGGCCACGAGACTTCGACCAGCGCCCAAAAATGGAGGCTCTAGACCCTTCCAGAGCCGAGATATCGGATGTCAAAGTTTTGACCCGAAAAAAAAAACATAAGGGGTAACACTGTCGTTTTTGGCCGAAATTTTGACCCCCTCCGATCTTTTTGAAACTCTGGATTCTGACAGAGGGCCACGAGACTTCGACCAGCGCGCAAAAATGGAGGCTCTAGACCCTTCCAGAGCCGAGATATCGGATGTCAAAGTTTTGACCTGAAAAAAAAAACATAAGGGGTAACACTGTCGTTTTTGGCCGAAATTTTGACCCCCTCCGATCTTCTTGAAATTCTGGATTCTGACAGAGGGCCACGAGACTTCGACCAGCGCGCAAAAATGGAGGCTCTAGACCCTTCCAGAGCCGAGATATCGGATGTCAAAGTTTTGACCTGAAAAAAAAACATAAGGGGTAACACTGTCGTTTTTGGCCGAAAATTTGACCCCCTCCGATCTTCTTGAAACTCTGGATTCTGACAGAGGGCCACGAGACTTCGACAAGCGCGCAAAAATGGAGGCTCTAGACCCTTCCAGAGCCGAGATATCGGATGTCAAAGTTTTGACCTGAAAAAAAAACATAAGGGGTAACACTGTCGTTTTTGGCCGAAATTTTGACCCCCTCCGATCTTCTTGAAACTCTGGATTCTGACAGAGGGCCACGAGACTTCGACCAGCGCGCAAAAATGTAGGCTCTAGACCCTTCCAGAGCCGAGATATCGGATGTCAAAGTTTTGACCTGAAAAAAAAAAACATAAGGGGTAACACTGTCGTTTTTGGCCGAAATTTTGACCCCCTCCGATCTTCTTGAAATTCTGGATTCTGACAGAGGGCCACGAGACTTCGACCAGCGCGCAAAAATGGAGGCTCTAGACCCTTCCAGAGCCGAGATATCGGATGTCAAAGTTTTGACCTGAAAAAAAACATAAGGGGTAACACTGTCGTTTTTGGCCGAAAATTTGACCCCCTCCGATCTTCTTGAAACTCTGGATTCTGACAGAGGGCCACGAGACTTCGACAAGCGCGCAAAAATGGAGGCTCTAGACCCTTCCAGAGCCGAGATATTGGATGTCAAAGTTTTGACCTGAAAAAAAAACATAAGGGGTAACACTGTCGTTTTTGGCCGAAATTTTGACCTCCTCCGATCTTCTTGAAACTCTGGATTCTGACAGAGGGCCACGAGACTTCGACCAGCGCGCAAAAATGGAGGCTCTAGACCCTTCCAGAGCCGAGATATCAGACGTCAAAGTTTTGACCAGAAAAAAAAAACATAAGGGGTAACACTGTCGTTTTTGGCCGAAATTTTGACCCCCTCCGATCTTCTTGAAACTCTGGATTCTGACAGAGGGCCACGAGACTTCGACCAGCGCGCAAAAATGGAGGCTCTAGACCCTTCCAGAGCCGAGATATCGGATGTCAAAGTTTTGACCTGAAAAAAAAACATAAGGGGTAACACTGTCGTTTTTGGCCGAAAATTTGACCCCCTCCGATCTTCTTGAAACTCTGGATTCTGATAGAGGGCCACGAGACTTCGACCAGCGCGCAAAAATGGAGGCTCTAGACCCTTCCAGAGCCGAGATATCGGATGTCAAAGTTTTGACCTGAAAAAAAAACATAAGGGGTAACACTGTCGTTTTTGGCCGAAAATTTGACCCCCTCCGATCTTCTTGAAACTCTGGATTCTGACAGAGGGCCACGAGACTTCGACCAGCGCGCAAAAATGGAGGCTCTAGACCCTTCCAGAGCCGAGATATCGGATGTCAAAGTTTTGACCTGAAAAAAAAAACATAAGGGGTAACACTGTCGTTTTTGGCCGAAATTTTGACCCCCTCCGATCTTCTTGAAACTCTGGATTCTGACAGAGGGCCACGAGACTTCGACCAGCGCGCAAAAATGGAGGCTCTAGACCCTTCCAGAGCCGAGATATCGGATGTCAAAGTTTTGACCTGAAAAAAAAAACATAAGGGGTAACACTGTCGTTTTTGGCCGAAATTTTGACCCCCTCCGATCTTCTTGAAATTCTGGATTCTGACAGAGGGCCACGAGACTTCGACCAGCGCGCAAAAATGGAGGCTCTAGACCCTTCCAGAGCCGAGATATCGGATGTCAAAGTTTTGACCTGAAAAAAAAACATAAGGGGTAACACTGTCGTTTTTGGCCGAAAATTTGACCCCCTCCGATCTTCTTGAAACTCTGGATTCTGACAGAGGGCCACGAGACTTCGACAAGCGCGCAAAAATGGAGGCTCTAGACCCTTCCAGAGCCGAGATATCGGATGTCAAAGTTTTGACCTGAAAAAAAAACATAAGGGGTAACACTGTCGTTTTTGGCCGAAATTTTGACCCCCTCCGATCTTCTTGAAACTCTGGATTCTGACAGAGGGCCACGAGACTTCGACCAGCGCGCAAAAATGGAGGCTCTAGACCCTTCCAGAGCCGAGATATCGGATGTCAAAGTTTTGACCTGAAAAAAAAAACATAAGGGGTAACACTGTCGTTTTTGGCCGAAAATTTGACCCCCTCCGATCTTCTTGAAACTCTGGATTCTGACAGAGGGCCACGAGACTTCAACAAGCGCGCAAAAATGGAGGCTCTAGACCCTTCCAGAGCCGAGTTATCGGATGTCAAAGTTTTGACCTGAAAAAAAAACATAAGGGGTAACACTGTCGTTTTTGGCCGAAAATTTGACCCCCTCCGATCTTCTTGAAACTCTGGATTCTGACAGAGGGCCACGAGACTTCGACCAGCGCGCAAAAATGGAGGCTCTAGACCCTTCCAGAGCCGAGATATCGGATGTCAAAGTTTTGACCTGAAAAAAAAAACATAAGGGGTAACACTGTCGTTTTTGGCCGAAATTTTGACCCCCTCCGATCTTCTTGAAACTCTGGATTCTGACAGAGGGCCACGAGACTTCGACCAGCGCGCAAAAATGGAGGCTCTAGACCCTTCCAGAGCCGAGATATCGGATGTCAAAGTTTTGACCTGAAAAAAAAACATAAGGGGTAACACTGTCGTTTTTGGCCGAAATTTTGACCCCCTCCGATCTTCTTGAAATTCTGGATTCTGACAGAGGGCCACGAGACTTCGACCAGCGCGCAAAAATGGAGGCTCTAGACCCTTCCAGAGCCGAGATATCGGATGTCAAAGTTTTGACCTGAAAAAAAAACATAAGGGGTAACACTGTCGTTTTTGGCCGAAAATTTGACCCCCTCCGATCTTCTTGAAACTCTGGATTCTGACAGAGGGCCACGAGACTTCGACAAGCGCGCAAAAATGGAGGCTCTAGACCCTTCCAGAGCCGAGATATCGGATGTCAAAGTTTTGACCTGAAAAAAAAACATAAGGGGTAACACTGTCGTTTTTGGCCGAAATTTTGACCCCCTCCGATCTTCTTGAAACTCTGGATTCTGACAGAGGGCCACGAGACTTCGACCAGCGCGCAAAAATGGAGGCTCTAGACCCTTCCAGAGCCGAGATATAGGATGTCAAAGTTTTGACCTGAAAAAAAAAACATAAGGGGTAACACTGTCGTTTTTGGCCGAAATTTTGACCCCCTCCGATCTTCTTGAAATTCTGGATTCTGACAGAGGGCCACGAGACTTCGACCAGCGCGCAAAAATGGAGGCTCTAGACCCTTCCAGAGCCGAGATATCGGATGTCAAAGTTTTGACCTGAAAAAAAAACATAAGGGGTAACACTGTCGTTTTTGGCCGAAAATTTGACCCCCTCCGATCTTCTTGAAACTCTGGATTCTGACAGAGGGCCACGAGACTTCGACAAGCGCGCAAAAATGGAGGCTCTAGACCCTTCCAGAGCCGAGATATCGGATGTCAAAGTTTTGACCTGAAAAAAAAAACATAAGGGGTAACACTGTCGTTTTTGGCCGAAATTTTGACCCCCTCCGATCTTCTTGAAACTCTGGATTCTGACAGAGGGCCACGAGACTTCGACCAGCGCGCAAAAATGGAGGCTCTAGACCCTTCCAGAGCCGAGATATCAGACGTCAAAGTTTTGACCAGAAAAAAAAAAACATAAGGGGTAACACTGTCGTTTTTGGCCGAAATTTTGACCCCCTCCGATCTTCTTGAAACTCTGGATTCTGACAGAGGGCCACGAGACTTCGACCAGCGCGCAAAAATGGAGGCTCTAGACCCTTCCAGAGCCGAGATATCGGATGTCAAAGTTTTGACCTGAAAAAAAAACATAAGGGGTAACACTGTCGTTTTTGGCCGAAAATTTGACCCCCTCCGATCTTCTTGAAACTCTGGATTCTGATAGAGGGCCACGAGACTTCGACCAGCGCGCAAAAATGGAGGCTCTAGACCCTTCCAGAGCTGAGATATCGGATGTCAAAGTTTTGACCTGAAAAAAAAACATAAGGGGTAACACTGTCGTTTTTGGCCGAAAATTTGACCCCCTCCGATCTTCTTGAAACTCTGGATTCTGACAGAGGGCCACGAGACTTCGACAAGCGCGCAAAAATGGAGGCTCTAGACCCTTCCAGAGCCGAGATATCGGATGTCAAAGTTTTGACCTGAAAAAAAAACATAAGGGGTAACACTGTCGTTTTTGGCCGAAAATTTGACCCCCTCCGATCTTCTTGAAACTCTGGATTCTGACAGAGGGCCACGAGACTTTGACAAGCGCGCAAAAATGGAGGCTCTAGACCCTTCCAGAGCCGAGATATCGGATGTCAAAGTTTTGACCTGAAAAAAAAAAACATAAGGGGTAACACTGTCGTTTTTGGCCGAAATTTTGACCCCCTCCGATCTTCTTGAAACTCTGGATTCTGACAGAGGGCCACGAGACTTCGACCAGCGCGCAAAAATGGAGGCTCTAGACCCTTCCAGAGCCGAGATATCGGATGTCAAAGTTTTGACCTGAAAAAAAAAAACATAAGGGGTAACACTGTCGTTTTTGGCCGAAATTTTGACCCCCTCCGATCTTCTTGAAATTCTGGATTCTGACAGAGGGCCACGAGACTTCGACCAGCGCGCAAAAATGGAGGCTCTAGACCCTTCCAGAGCCGAGATATCGGATGTCAAAGTTTTGACCTGAAAAAAAAAAACATAAGGGGTAACACTGTCGTTTTTGGCCGAAAATTTGACCCCCTCCGATCTTCTTGAAACTCTGGATTCTGACAGAGGGCCACGAGACTTCGACAAGCGCGCAAAAATGGAGGCTCTAGACCCTTCCAGAGCCGAGATATCGGATGTCAAAGTTTTGACCTGAAAAAAAAACATAAGGGGTAACACTGTCGTTTTTGGCCGAAATTTTGACCCCCTCCGATCTTCTTGAAACTCTGGATTCTGACAGAGGGCCACGAGACTTCGACCAGCGCGCAAAAATGGAGGCTCTAGACCCTTCCAGAGCCGAGATATCGGATGTCAAAGTTTTGACCTGAAAAAAAAAACATAAGGGGTAACACTGTCGTTTTTGGCCGAAATTTTGACCCCCTCCGATCTTCTTGAAATTCTGGATTCTGACAGAGGGCCACGAGACTTCGACCAGCGCGCAAAAATGGAGGCTCTAGACCCTTCCAGAGCCGAGATATCGGATGTCAAAGTTTTGACCCGAAAAAAAAAACATAAGGGGTAACACTGTCGTTTTTGGCCGAAATTTTGACCCCCTCCGATCTTCTTGAAACTCTGGATTCTGACAGAGGGCCACGAGACTTCGACCAGCGCACAAAAATGGAGGCTCTAGACCCTTCCAGAGCCGAGATATCGGATGTCAAAGTTTTGACCTGAAAAAAAAAACATAAGGGGTAACACTGTCGTTTTTGGCCGAAATTTTGACCCCCTCCGATCTTCTTGAAACTCTGGATTCTGACAGAGGGCCACGAGACTTCGACAAGCGCGCAAAAATGGAGGCTCTAGACCCTTCCAGAGCCGAGATATCGGATGTCAAAGTTTTGACCTGAAAAAAAAAAACATAAGGGGTAACACTGTCGTTTTTGGCCGAAATTTTGACCCCCTCCGATCTTCTTGAAATTCTGGATTCTGAAAGAGGGCCACGAGACTTCGACCAGCGCGCAAAAATGGAGGCTCTAGACCCTTCCAGAGCCGAGATATCGGATGTCAAAGTTTTGACCTGAAAAAAAAAACATAAGGGGTAACACTGTCGTTTTTGGCCGAAAATTTGACCCCCTCCGATCTTCTTGAAACTCTGGATTCTGACAGAGGGCCACGAGACTTCGACAAGCGCGCAAAAATGGAGGCTCTAGACCCTTCCAGAGCCGAGATATCGGATGTCAAAGTTTTGACCTGAAAAAAAAACATAAGGGGTAACACTGTCGTTTTTGGCCGAAATTTTGACCCCCTCCGATCTTCTTGAAACTCTGGATTCTGACAGAGGGCCACGAGACTTCGACCAGCGCGCAAAAATGGAGGCTCTAGACCCTTCCAGAGCCGAGATATCGGATGTCAAAGTTTTGACCTGAAAAAAAAAAACATAAGGGGTAACACTGTCGTTTTTGGCCGAAATTTTGACCCCCTCCGATCTTCTTGAAATTCTGGATTCTGACAGAGGGCCACGAGACTTCGACCAGCGCGCAAAAATGGAGGCTCTAGACCCTTCCAGAGCCGAGATATCGGATGTCAAAGTTTTGACCTGAAAAAAAAACATAAGGGGTAACACTGTCGTTTTTGGCCGAAAATTTGACCCCCTCCGATCTTCTTGAAACTCTGGATTCTGACAGAGGGCCACGAGACTTCGACAAGCGCGCAAAAATGGAGGCTCTAGACCCTTCCAGAGCCGAGATATCGGATGTCAAAGTTTTGACCTGAAAAAAAAACATAAGGGGTAACACTGTCGTTTTTGGCCGAAATTTTGACCCCCTCCGATCTTCTTGAAACTCTGGATTCTGACAGAGGGCCACAAGACTTCGACCAGCACGCAAAAATGGAGGCTCTAGACCCTTCCAGAGCCGAGATATCGGATGTCAAAGTTTTGACCTGAAAAAAAAACATAAGGGGTAACACTGTCGTTTTTGGCTGAAATTTTGACCCCCTCCGATCTTCTTGAAATTCTGGATTCTGACAGAGGGCCACGAGACTTCGACCAGCGCGCAAAAATGGAGGCTCTAGACCCTTCCAGAGCCGAGATATCGGATGTCAAAGTTTTGACCTGAAAAAAAAACATAAGGGGTAACACTGTCGTTTTTGGCCGAAATTTTGACCCCCTCCGATCTTCTTGAAATTCTGGATTCTGACAGAGGGCCACGAGACTTCGACCAGCGCGCAAAAATGGAGGCTCTAGACCCTTCCAGAGCCGAGATATCGGATGTCAAAGTTTTGACCTGAAAAAAAAAACCATAAGGGGTAACACTGTCGTTTTTGGCCGAAAATTTGACCCCCTCCGATCTTCTTGAAACTCTGGATTCTGACAGAGGGCCACGAGACTTCGACAAGCGCGCAAAAATGGAGGCTCTAGACCCTTCCAGAGCCGAGATATCGGATGTCAAAGTTTTGACCTGAAAAAAAAAACATAAGGGGTAACACTGTCGTTTTTGGCCGAAATTTTGACCCCCTCCGATCTTCTTGAAACTCTGGATTCTGACAGAGGGCCACGAGACTTCGACCAGCGCGCAAAAATGGAGGCTCTAGACCCTTCCAGAGCCGAGATATCGGATGTCAAAGTTTTGACCTGAAAAAAAAAACATAAGGGGTAACACTGTCGTTTTTGGCCGAAATGTTGACCCCCTCCGATCTTCTTGAAATTCTGGATTCTGACAGAGGGCCACGAGACTTCGACCAGCGCGCAAAAATGGAGGCTCTAGACCCTTCCAGAGCGAGATATCGGATGTCAAAGTTTTGACCTGAAAAAAAAAACATAAGGGGTAACACTGTCGTTTTTGGCCGAAAATTTGACCCCCTCCGATCTTCTTGAAACTCTGGATTCTGACAGAGGGCCACGAGACTTCGACAAGCGCGCAAAAATGGAGGCTCTAGACCCTTCCAGAGCCGAGATATCGGATGTCAAAGTTTTGACCTGAAAAAAAAAAACATAAGGGGTAACACTGTCGTTTTTGGCCGAAATTTTGACCCCCTCCGATCTTCTTGAAATTCTGGATTCTGACAGAGGGCCACGAGACTTCGACCAGCGCGCAAAAATGGAGGCTCTAGACCTTCCAGAGCCGAGATATCGGATGTCAAAGTTTTGACCTGAAAAAAAAACATAAGGGGTAACACTGTCGTTTTTGGCCGAAAATTTGACCCCCTCCGATCTTCTTGAAACTCTGGATTCTGACAGAGGGCCACGAGACTTCGACAAGCGCGCAAAATGGAGGCTCTAGACCCTTCCAGAGCCGAGATATCGGATGTCAAAGTTTTA
>JBBNEX010000362.1:0-32858 GCA_038021265.1 Cyprinella venusta | reverse complement strand
AGAAATTTGAAATATATCATATGGATGAAAATAATGCAAATATTATTGCAGAAAACTTTTCTGTAAATGTCATAATTTATTGTGATTCTCAATTAAGCATAGTTCAACCCAACAGCGATTTCGTAATTAAAATTTTGAGGAATTTAGGTTTGTGCTCCATATTTGGATATATTATTCTCTGATTGTTCTACTTTTACAATGAAAATTCCATTAATATATTCAAACGAACGAATTTTATATTCGGGAGATTTATTTCTGGCCAAGATGGTCATATTGTCACACTTGAAATACAATAAATTTTTTTCGGCGGAAATAGCACATGTTTTTGTGTTGCCTTACTCTTAGTTTAAATGGTCAATTTATAGCGGATTATCATTTACCGATTTTCAAGAATGGATTTTGAACATTGGGTTTGAAAGATCCACAATCAATTTTCTTCCAGACCATGTCAATTTATTGCTAGGTAATCATACTACTAACTAAAGATTTATCCAATCTGTGGCTTGGTACCCCCAAAATTGACCTTCCAAAATTTTACCCCATAAAATACATCGTTAATTCCACTTTCAATGATTCAGAATTAATCTTATATTCTAATCCTTTAGAAACTTTATCTTCAGAAAAAGAGGAGCATAACGGTAATTTCTGTCTTTATCGTGTCTAGCTAAAATTGGATTTGCTTGCTCTGTTATTAAAACTAATATTATTGTTGATTTTATCGAATTGAACCCCGTCTCACTTCAAATTGACATTCCTTTACTCATTTATGACATACGCATGTACTTTTATGTGCCCGAAAACAATAGCTTGCACACACTTCATCTTAAAATGATTGAAATTTATCGATATCATAATCAAAATAAGAGATCAAGATATTTGTCGTTTATAAATGATAGCACGTGGATATATATTTCATCCTCCAATATGGCTCATATCAGTATAAGTTATATCAATTATCCAAACTATATAACTTTTAATTCTAATAATGCTCTTGGTCCTTTTACCTCCGCTAATTTAAATAATTCTTTAATAAACAAAAATTTAATGGCAATTAAAGTGATTCTGGGGCTAACTACGTTTAACATATATGGTATTCTTGCTTATTATTTATTGAATTTCTTTTTCGGATATTACTCTGGACCGAGCACAGGAATTTGACGAAGATATTCCTCTCGAAGTATCAGAGAATCCTACATTCATTGAGGATTCTAAGAAAATCTCGAGTTTTAATCTCGCTTTGGATATTTCTATTTGTTTCTGCGAAGTTAATTATAATTTCGCTCATTTTGAATTTCCTGAATAGTAATTCCCTCACAGGTTATTCCAAAACAGTCTGTGTAGAGATTAAAAGCGATGATGTCTTTACCTGTAAAATTATATTTTCACCCGTATTGATCAGAGCGATATCAGTAAGCGACTCCCGTCAGGAAAATGGCTTTATTTTAATCGATGGGATTCTCATCAGTATGGAAAATTTAATGAGCGATTCCACTCTTGATTCAAACCCTATAGAGTATGCGTTCTTTAAAGACATTCTTATTGGAAAAATAAGCGGTTTTATAGATGCCGACCATTTAAGATCATTAATGACTTTTATGCAACAATTTACCCTCTGTCTTACATGTAAAGAAAATGAATATGAACAGTTAAATTCTTACCCATGTTATCACGGTACAAATCCTAAAAAATGCACAATTATTGGGCCGAGAATATCAAAGAATGGTCAAAAATATTGTTTAACTTGGAATGAACTCCAATACAAGAGAACTCATATCAAGATTTGTGATTTCGTTATGTTCCTTCGTTTAAATAACACCTTAGCTGTTCTTTCAGAAATACAGCAAATTGAAATGTCAAGCTGCACCGTACATTCAGTATCAAACATACCCGGTTTTACCTACTCCCAAGGTAAAGGTAGCATTAAATTCTATCACTCGACCGCTGAGCCCGGATTTAAATGGCTGGAACTTTTCACTTTTGATTGTGAAAAAATTATTTTAGTTTATGTCGATAATAGTTTTAAAGAAGATTTTACAAAGTTACATCAAAATTTTGTAGAAAAAAACGATGTGACCAATAAATATTTTTCAAATCATTATAAACAGAATTCATTGGATTCACAAAATTACGAATACCTTTTTAAATGTCCTCGGTGTAAATTTAAAAATTATTATCGCTTTCACAATATTTTTTATCCCAACGCTCAAACAATTAAAGCCTTTGCTGGAAATCCGTTAAATCAACGTATTATAACGAGGGACGCAGATGGATTCCGGAAAAAATTTTCAAATTATTGTGCCAATATTATTCAAGAATTGAAGCCTTTAACAGCTGAAACTGATCCTATACTTATGATAATTGATGAAGAAAATGTTAGTGATTCCTCAACCAACGCTGCTACTCCACAAACACAATATGCTAGAACTGCTCAAAGCGGTCAGCCAAAAGTTGACATCGAAAACTCATCTCAACTCATTTCTAATAATATGGCGGAAAATTCAGCCTGTATATATTCGTTTCTAAATTTAGTTATGGACTTAAAAAAAGTGTTCATTTCTTCCATGTCTCCTTCACAGTCATCTTTAGCTTATCATGAGGGATCGAGTGACAACGAATTTTTATATCGTTCCGAAAAAATTAATGGCGCGATACACACAGTCAAAACAATAGCAGATGAAGACCTTGATAATTTAGGATGTGTTCTTGATGTCATTTACTGTAGCGATAACATAGCTAATACTTACAGTTGCTCATTAAAAAAGTCTCCTGAAGCATTGAAGGATTCATATAGGGAGTATCAAAATTTTTCCACTAGTAATCACTCATTCTTAGTTCGTGTTGGTGTTGTAAAATGTGTGATTTACAATGAAATTTTGTTTCACGTTGATAGCTTATTTTCAACTTTAAACGATTTTTTGGATAAAATCCATCCTCTAACCATAATATCCCAGATTCACCAAATGCGAGAAAAACACGCGCAAGATGTGATTGCAACTGCTCAATCACACCAACAAAGATCATCTTGGGATTCTACATTTTTTTATGATATTTATTTACTGGCCTTTTTCCACGATGTCGAATTTTATTTTATTTCATTTCTTCCACTCATCAATCAGCAAAATTTAAAAGATCATTTTCCAACTGACTCAGTCGATATTATTTTTGTTTGCGTCGAGACTCAATTCGTGAATTTTTACACTCAAGCCGACTCGTTTAATTTGTTCAGCCTTTTAGGAAATTTAACCGAGGCGCAAAAATTAAACGAAGTTATCAAATCTAATTCACTGGAATCACAGATACATTCAATATATATCTCGTTTCACGAACTTAATTGTTCAGATACTACCATCGCCGAAAATTTCCACCTTTACAATTTAATCGTTGAAAATGAATCAATTATTAAACCTCCACCCTATATATTCTTTAAAATAAGTAGTTTTTGTCTGAACGCAAGGTGTGCAAATGCATACAATACTGTCATATTTAAAAATACTATCGGTGTTGTTGACAAAGAGCACGAGGTGGCTGATATTAGTCAAGAGAAAGAAAAAAACGCAGTTTCTAGAAAATTCCAGCCTATGCCTAAAGATGAATTTCAGAATTCTAAATCTTCCTGCAGCAAAATCACAATCCTTCAAATGGAAGAACGCATTACATTTTCGCTCACAATCACCGAAGCTTATGCTAAAATCGGCTTGTTGAAAGTTAATAATACACACAGTAATTCCTTTATGCATACCTTTGAACATTTATTATGCCATATGCATTTATGGGAAAAATTATTTTCAAACTCATTGAACCACCTAGACACATTTGTGGAGCGATCTAAAGGTCTATATCTACGTTCACTCAACAAGGGTCTTGAAAATTTCAAGAGTGGAAATGAATTAATGAATCTAACTTTGTTTGACAGGGCGCAAAATCTAAATTTATGCGGTGATTTGATTTTTGACCCTTCTGTTGTTTTACTTTATGTTATAGAAAATTTAATTGACACTAAGGAATCCCTTAAAAATTGCCAAAATTTAAATTCATTCTGCAAAAATGTAGAAACGATTCTTCCCAGCGTTTTAAATGTGGATAATAATAAATTAAAACTAAAACATTATAGAAATTTAAATGACATTATTTCTGAAACTGCGAATTTTTACGAATTATTTACGAATTTTACTGGAAAATTACCGAATAAATCGTCGGATAGATTAATAGGCAGTAACTTAAAACTTATATCCATAAAAAATTTACTAATACCTTTAGGCTTATGGAACGAAGCTTTTTGTTCCTCAAAAAAGCATAAATTCATATTTTCGATTCAATGTCTGAAGTCAGAGCTTCAACCCGAGTCTCTGAATTCTTTGATTGAGCATTCACAAGTGTGTTTAAATATTCGAGGATTCACTAATTATCTCGAAATTAATAGCTCACAGTATCCTAATAGAGGTCATCATGGTTACAGAAATTCTGTAGCAAGGGTAGGACTTGTCGATATCGTCATACCAGAAGATGCTAGCAATTTAATAATATTAAACATTTCATCAATTTTCGAGATGTCAACATTAAATAGACTTATTTTATCAGAGCCTAACAAATTATCGTGCCCAGTAATAAGAGCAAATGATCCGTTCGCTGAAAAGTCATCATGTCCCGATTTACAGCATAAAATGTTAAAAGATAAACAAGAATTGGCCATCTTTATTAAAACAATCGTTCTGAGAATAAATTTCTGCGGATTTTCATTAAGTTCAACCACAAAAGCGATGGTTTTTAATTATATGAGATATTTATCTGGACATTCTAATCGACTTAAGGAGCTAAATAAAGCGGGAAAAATTAAAAGAAGCTTGATGATGTCGTTTTTGGAATCAAATTTCAATATTGGATCGAAAGATAATGAGCTTGCACAGATATTATTGGTGGAAGGTTCAATGCTTCTATGTGGGGCATTGAAACTCGAGTCACGACATTTGGTTCATATTATGGAAATTAACATTCGCTTAGTCAAAAACATGGAGACAAACATTTCTGAAGCGTTAATAATGTACACTCAAATAAAAAATCATCTCAAAAACATTCCAATGAACACAAATAAGTAATTTAATTTAGTTATCAAAGGTCAAACTCTTGTTCTGAATTAAAAGACAATAATTTTGTTGGTGTTTATCTATCAAAAAAAATTCTCGTTTCATTTCGTTTATTACCCTCGCTTGGAATCGTTTACAAAAACTTGGGCCTAAAAATAATTATTAATTTACGACAAAAATTACTTGGTGTTTTCCAAGTCGACAATCAAGCCTTACAAATGGTATTGCCATGAAAATAAAAATAGGCTTACATCCAAGTTAAATGCCATCATATTTTAGACATGCCCAAATTGATATTTTATATCGAGCAGTTCTCTCATAAAGAAGAATTTACTTTAAATTTGAGATTACACATTAATAAAATAAACTATGCTCTGGGGCCTCACAGTTTACGAGGCATATCATTGTTAAGAGATAATATAATCAATGTAATACTTTAATTCACATTTTAGGAATCTGTGCATTTGATTGAAAATATTTTAAATCTTATTGGAGCTCTTCAGAGTCGTAAAGTTGCTTTACCTGCAAAAAAACTCGTGATTGAAGCATCAGTTACAATTAAATTTGACGAACTGGGATTATTCTTGTATTCATTCACAAAAAAATTAATCATATTTCAATTCAGTGGCGCCAAAATTTTTATAACAAATAAAAAAAAAGCTATATCTAAAGATAGGAATAATAGTTGTATCTCAGTACATATTTGTTCTTCTTCCACTTTTTCGATGTACCTTGGAATTTATTCCGACAATTTCCTTAAATTTTGCCGATTAAATCCGATTAAATTAATTGATTTGACAATTGACGAGTGCTTTGAGAACAAATTAATGTTTTTGAAATCATTAATTGATTGGTCTTTTGAAGCGCATGACATATCTGGGACCAAATCTTATAAATTTTTTATTTGCACCTTTAATGATCTTTCTTGCTATTTTAAATATGGAACAATTAAAGAAGTCATATTGATTTATCTTTATATGAAGAGTTTAGTAAAATACCTAAATGATACATTTACAGCAATATATAACGATGCAAATTTTATATTGATTTTATCTAAAATTAGGTCCTTTTTAGGTCAAGATATTTCCAATACCAATAAAAAATATATTTCTATCAAATTAATGGCAAATAATTTCAAGATTTCCACCCCTTTATATTTAATTGATAAAATTTCCTCGACAATTTCTCCAAATCCTCAATCTCATATTTGTTGCTTTGTTCAAAGTTGTGAAATGTCAATGAACACCAGAAAGAACCGCATTAAAGGGTCCATGCGCAGTACAACGGTCCAATTCTTCACCAAAAAAGATAACTTATTTCCTAAGCTAATTGATTACTGGAAATGGAGCTTTCAAAATGCTGGAGTTAATTATTTCTATATCGAGTCAGGTAGTTATGAAGTCACCGCAACTACTAATACACAGTCTGATCGCAAAAATGTTTGGAATGTCAACGCCAGATTCGACGTCTCAGATTTTGAAACAAGGCTTGATTCAAACATTGGAAATCAAGTTCATCTTCTTATAGACAATCTGAAATTATCTCAGACATTCTCTCCGACGAAGGTATGGGAGCCAATATCTAAACAATATGTTGTACAGCAGCCACCCATGATTGAAGTTGAAGAAGTTGAGGCGGATTTGATAAATAATTTTTTCCTTTGTAACAAACCCACAGAAACTATCCCAACGATTGATGAGATTCGTTCTCGAGTTACAAAAATAGATCCAAAAGAACAAAAATATAATCGATATTTCCTTAAAAATTTGAAGCGGCAAATTTCCCATTCGTTCGATGGTTTTGACTTTAAGCCCATTCAACAATACTTATCTCCATCCCCTGAAACGTCTACCAAAAGCGATTCCACCGAACCAGCACAACCCGAGCAAAATCTGAATTCCGACGAATTGTGTTTCATTGTTAAATCAAATATTTTTATAAGAAATGGCAAAATTATATTATTTTATCCTCTTGAGACGAAAAATACTAAACATAAAAGAAATCAATCAGACATTAATGCCATATCATTATCAGACTCCAAACTTACAGATTCACTGGAAGAGCTATCTCTTAAGCTTCCAATACCTGATATTTCTTTAGAATTAAGTTACACATCTTCTGAAGGAATAGAACCTCAAAATAGCGTTGAAGAAACTTTATCGTTATTTTGTACAAAGTTAGTAGTTAATGAGATTCCATCGACATATGAACTAAATCCTAAAATAGTAACCTTTTTCGCGGCTCTTATTACCAATTTCTCCCGATATGAATCTATGAGCACTACTTCAGATCCGTTTGATAAGGACGATCAAGACACTTCTGCCTCCTCATTTTCTGGATCAGATAAAAAATCTTCAAATATTCTTGCAATTTTTTATGCTCATGTTGCATCTTCCACCATTCGATTTAGTTGTTTACCAAATTCTAAAATTAAAGGATCATTCAATATTCCTGGTTTAAAAGCAATGTGCTCATTCCATAATTTTTCCACCGACAGGTTGCAAGAATTTGAAAGACTAGGGTTGGCAACTGAGAATTTCGTACTTGTAGATAATCCTTCTAACTGGTCTTTGTCATTATCAATTACACTGACTGATTTTTTATTTGAATTAACTCATCCATATTTAGCTAGGGAAACGGCTTCAAAGAGCATAACTTCAGAATCACCGCACTCATCGATGATAATTCCTGAAATGGATAAAAACACCTTTTCTACAAATTTTACTGAAAGACTTAACAACAAGGTTTCGGGTAATATTCTTCTATTCAACATAACTTCCATTGAATTTCATCTCACTCGATACACTTATTTGGAAGAAATAAAAAAATCCAGTGGTACTCTTGGCGTTAAGACGAAGACTCTCGTGCATGCGAATACTAAAACATCAGTCATTTGCCATCTTGGCTCATCCATCTTTCACTTCAATACAAAATACGTCAACGATATAAGATCAGCTGTTGATTCTTGGGTTTATCAAGGTTTATTGTTCAAAATTTTTATGGGAAAAAATGCTGCCAGATCTTCTAGCGCAGAAGCATTGGATACCCTAACATCCACTGACGTTTTTGATATTTGGTCTAGTCAGATAATTGTTAGTGTAAAATTCGACAAACTAGTTTTGAGTGCCAACACTGGCTACACCTTGGGCAGGATAATTATAAATTATGACACTCAAACATTGAATCTTTCTATTCGTGCATCTCATGATGAAGATTTGGTGGTTAAAACTCTCTATAAATCATCCGGAGTTTCCTTCTCCTTGATTTCAGGAATCGTTGGTGGTTCCATCAATGTAGGAAACGTTGAGATGATAGGTTATCCTTATATTTAATTTTAGCTTCCAAAAATTCCCTCTCAAACAACCCATTTTGCGATTTTGACTTTAAAGCTTCCCATATGGATTTGAAACTGGAACACTTAGCCACAGTATACTTAGTGGCATCAATAAACGAACTGAGAATTCGATATAGTGACGTTTGTAGGCTCTTTGTTTCTTCTTCAACCAAAACTCCGGCACGAGGAATCAACTCAACGGTTCACATTTGGTGGAAAAGTGCCTGCCTTATAGGTACACAAACAATGATAGTCAACATGAAAGCATCAGTGGACAAATTATCACGATTTTATAAAACAAATAAAGAATTTGGACTAAAAACTCTTGGATCATTAAGACCAAAGGCTCCAACACATCAATATGTTAATTTTGAAAGATTCGCTATCGTTCAACGATCTACTAAAATAACAATAAGTCATGAAAATTCAAAGGATAGCGACAACGTTATTCTTTGGCAAGATTCCCCTCAAACTAATATCGAAGAAGATGACGTAAGAAAAATATTCTCATCGGATTCTGAATTTGATTGGATTGTGTTTCTAGAAGACATGGTCGAATTTTCCAAAAATTTATATAAAAGCCATCAATTTACTAAAACTCCGAGATCAATTGATTCAGAACCAATTCCTCTTGTAAAATTTGAATTTATTATCGATGGTAACTTCTCAAGTCTTTGTTTATTTAATGGATCCAACTTCAGGGCAAGTTGTTGGAGTCTAATTCTTTTTGATAGATTCACGACAAAATTAACTGAAAACTATTTATTTAATTTGAGTAACTCTTTCGAGGCTAGTCGAGAACAAACTTACAGTTACGAACAATTATTTACATCATCGATTGGGCTGTCTTCTGAAGAAGGAAAAATAAACGATCTAGGTAATCAATCCTATTACTAAAAATTAGATGTCTGTGGGTTGGTTCTTAAAGTTGTGAGTGACCGAAAAAGCTCTATTACGAGTGCAGATAGTATTTTAAACTGGATATATCATGTACATTCTTTTAAAACGGATTCAAAGGATTGCTTACGTCTTATGTCCAATATGCAAGACTCAATTTCTCGTCCTAATGAAAATAAGTTATTTACCATAATTACACCGACAAAATTAATCCATGATTCATATATGATATTTTCAATCGTTCCTGCTGATATTACTGGCACTTATACCCACTATGTCGCCTCTAATCCCAAGCGGCCTGAATTATGTGTGCATAAAATCATATGTTCATTTTTAACTCATTTCTCAGGTCATATAATGTCAACTACTGATTTAAATCATTTACTATTTCTAAAGCAGCTTTTTCAATCCCTTTTGGCAGAAGACATTAAATCTGAACAGTCAGGAACGCCATCACTTCGGTCTAAAACTCATGAACATCAGATCAAAAGAATTAAGAAGATTTTTAGAAAAATTTATGAAGTTCATGAATACTCTCTTCAACCACGAATCAAGCTTTTTAATTGGGAAACAACTAATCTTTTGCCAATAGACATTGAGTGGATATTGACTAACTTGGGCTTCACTGATCCAGCAAGCACTATTCCTCCCGCTTTCCACAGATATTTTCTGCGTTATATGGATAAAATTACAAATATAATTTGTAAAAGCTTGGTTAAAAACAATAGGAATTTATATGCATAGTATTTATTATTTTTCATTAATTTTGCATCTATCACACATTCCTATTGAAATAACACAAACACATATTATTGATTTTAATAAATTAAGATATAAATTAGAAAAAGCAGCGACATAAAACGGTGAATTTCAAAATTATCAATATTTCTTCAGAATAAATACTATAGATTCTCTTTGATAGTTAAATTTATTGATGACTTGTTTGTTAAAATTAAAATCTCAGCAATAAAAAGGCTCATTTTTGCTCATATGAAAAAGGAATTGAGATACGGACCCACCAAAACCATCTTTGGTATATAATAAGCATGCGTGATATTAATAAATTATTCAAATTTTTGTGATTTTTAATATCAGATTGGCCGATTTCTATTTCGCTTCAAGTTAATAAAATTTGTCACGATAAACTAGGAATGTAAAAAAAATAGTGTAATTATAATTTTCAATCTGAGAGGGAAATGATCGAATTTTAAACTTTTAAGAGAATTGACAGGAGATAAAATTGATCAAAAAAATAAAAACAAAAATTTCCCTCTCGAAATAGTTAAAAATTTTTGATTGAAAAAACAACAGCAACTTAATGATTAATAATAGCACATAAAAAATCTAAAAAATTTGCTTAAGGTTTTTGAACTATTTAGTCATTACCATTGACTAAAAATGTCTAGAATTAAGTAATTTACCAAATAAATAAGATATTACTCTCAAATTTTATCTAAACTGACAAATAAATCATTCTATGGAGATTTGAAATTCGAGAGTCGCCACTCACAGCAGAAGTGAATAAATACCTTGATACTAATTATTAATAACATACATGCGTAGATTATGGTTTTGCCCCCTCCCTAAACATATTAGTTGGCGACAAGAAAATGAATAATGAATTCACTGAAATTCTTAAAAATCTAGTCATCAGTCAGCAGGAGCAGACTAAGTCGTTGATTAAGAATCAACAAAAGCACCAAAAAGAGTTTTTGGAAAACATGGCCCAGTTGATTTCACAGACTACGGCCGTTTCACCTTTCGAGCCCTTCCAAGCATCGAAAGAGAGTTTCCAAAACTATTATCTTAGATTGGAACAGCATTTTAAAACTTGTGGGATTCTCTTGGAGGATGAGAAAAAATCGAGGATGCTAAGCTGGATCGGTAGCGAAGCATTCAGTCTTCTAGGGAAAATTTGTCCGGCATTCCAAACCGAATGCTCCTTTCAAGAAATAGTAACCCTTCTTTCCGATTATTGGGAGCAAGAATGCCACTACATTCATGCAAGATTGGAATTCAGCAGGTGTTCGCTGAAACCGGTGCAATCTTACAAGGACTGGGTTGCTGAACTTCGAAGCTTGGCCCAGAAATGTCGTTTCCGCTGTCCGAATAACACTTGTAAGTGCTCGACAGTAGACGAAAACATCCGGGATGCTATAATTCTTCGCACACCCGACAGGAACATTCAAGTGGAACTTTTGCAACAAACAGATCCTTCATTAGAAAAGGTCCTTTCGATCGCGGAATCAATGGTTTTAACTTCCAAAACCATGAGAGCCATTGACCATACCGATGTTCAAGTCGAGGTCAATAAAGTTGCAGGACCAAAAGGCAAAAACTCTCGAGAAAAGTGGAAATCGTGTCGTAATTGCTTCATTTCCCACGACAGAAAAGATTGTCCTTTTTTCTCTAAAGTGTGCAGAAAATGCAACAAATTGGGACACCTTGCAGAGGTTTGTCGATCAAACAGTCCCATTCGAAATAAAAAATATCAGAAGAAGTACGAGTCGTACAAAAATCATCTGAACGAATTAAATTCTAACTCCTACGGTAAAATGGTGCATATCCAAGTTCAATTGGAAAATCAGACGGTTCCTTTCTTGGTTGATACAGGGTCTTCTATTTCTATAATAAACTTTGGAACATTTCAAAAACTAAATAAAACGCTTGAACGAGAAAACTTGCCAAAAATCAAAAGCTTTGGTAACAATCGAATTTCCTTACGTGACAGTGTTTACGTCTCCTTGAAATTTGGAGGGAACGAGACACAATCAAAGATTCTTGTAGCGTCGTCCAGGAACTGCTCAAACATTCTTGGAATAAATGTCATGAAAGAGTTGAGATTGAATCGTAATACACTATTTCAGTGCAATATGATAGAAAATTCCACTATTTCCCAAAGTTGTCAAGAAATATTTAAAAAATATGGTGTTCTTTTTGATTCAACTCGATTGGGGGCATGTAAAAATTTTATGGCCACTCTGTATCTGAAAGATAATGCAATTCCGAGATTTTTCAAATCTCGAAGTATTCCATTCGCTTTGCGTGATAAGATAAAAGAAGAATTAGATAGATTAGAAAGCAAGAGTATTTTAGTCCCAGTTAAAACATCAGAATGGGCATCACCTATAGTAGTTGTTCCAAAGAGTAATGGAAATATTCGTATATGTGCAGACTTTCGTGTCGGCTTAAACAGCCAGCTGCACATTGAACAATACCCAATTCCTACAGTCGATGAGCTACTTCTTAAGTTGAAATCGACGATGATTTTTTCAAAAATTGATCTTAGTGATGCTTATTTCCAAGTGCCCCTAGATCAAAGTTCACAGCAGTATACAGTTGTAAACACTCCTTTTGGTCTATACAAGTACACTCGACTTCCGTTTGGCATATCCAGCGCTCCTGCAATTTTCCAAAGATTTCTGGAATCGATTCTAAATGGCGTTCCAAATTGTGCCACGTTTCTGGACGATATTATAATATCTGGCGAGTCCCTGCAAGAGCATGATAAAGTATTACATGAAGTCCTAGATATTCTACAGGATAATGGACTGAGCTGTAAAAAAGAAAAATGTGAATTTTATAAGAAGGAAATTGTCTATTTAGGACAAATTCTTTCCTCTAGCGGAATAAAGCCCTCACCAGGAAAAGTTCAGGCTATCGCGGAAATGCCGATTCCCAAAAATCTCGAAGAACTGGAGTGCTTCATTGGTAAATTGAATTTTTATTCAAAATTCATTCCTAACTATTCGACATTATGTGGTCCGCTCAATCAATTGAGGAAAAAAGATATCAGATATCATTGGGGCAAGGATCAACAGAAATCTTTTGTTGAGTTAAAAAATCGCCTCATTAATGCGACAAACCTTACAAAGTATGATCCCGCGTTACCACTACTCTTAAGTGCGGACGCTTCTTCCATCGGAATAGGAGCGGTTTGTCGCATAAGTTACAAGATGGGTCAGAAGCCCCGATTGCCCATGCATCAAAAACTCTGAATTCGCATCAGAGGAAATATAATCAAGTTGAGAAGGAAGGGTTAGCAATAATTTTTGGATTAAAAAAGTTCAATCAGTTCCTTTATGGCAGAGATTTCCAAATAATTACGGATAATAGAAACCTTATATCTCTTTTCAGCCAAAATAAGAGTTTTCCGATTTTGGCAGCTCAACGTATCCAACGCTGGAATATGACGTTAATGGGGTATCAATATAAAATGGTGTTCCGACCTACCAAGCTACATTCCAATGCAGATGCATTATCTAGATTACCCAGAGGGCCTGATTTTGAGTTCGACCAGGAGTTTTCAGAAGAAATAAACTGCTTAAAACTTGTTGATATTCCTCTTAATTTCAAAAGACTCCAACTAGGAACTAAAGAAGATAAACTCCTAAAGCAGGTACTAAAATTCTCATCGAGCTCTTGGCCAAAGATAAATATCGATTCCCCATTACACTGGTTTTATTCCAATAGGGAATATATATCGCAAGAGAACGGAGTTCTCATCCTGTGTCGCGGATTTCCACGCGTTATCATTCCTGAGGAATTACGCAAAAGTGTTTTGGTTTTGATTCACAAAGGCCATTGGGGCACAGAGAAATGTAAACAAATGGCTAGAAGATACTGCGTTTGGGAAGGAATAGACAGAGATATACAAAAAATGACAAATTCTTGTTCTGCCTGTGCTTTCAATGCAAGGGCTCCAAACAAAAATTTCACTCCTTGGCCGAAAGCCAGCAAACCGTTTCAAAGAATTCATATGGATTTCCTTGGCCCATTCAAAGGCTCAATGTGGTTGATTGTCTTCGATGCGTTTTCTCATTATCCATTTGTTATTCGAATGAATGGAACTTCTTCGCAGCACACAATTGCTGCTCTCAAAACTGTATTTTCCATAGAAGGCATCCCAGAGACTTTAGTCTCTGATAATGGGACGCAATTTGCGTCTTAAACATTCAAGGCATTTTGTCCGGAAATGCAGATACAGCAAGTATTTTCCCCGCCTTATCATCCTGAATCTAATGGTCAAGCTGAACGGTTTGTTCAGACGTTCAAAAGATCGATCGATAAATCAATAGATGAGGGTCTAACATTAGACGATTCCGTTTTTAATTTCTTAATTTCTTATAGGTCGATGCCATTCAACGGTGAAAAAACTCCCTCAGAGTTACTACATGGTCGTCAAATCAGAAATATGCTAGAAGCATCCACTGTGAAATCGAACCTGCAAAGTTACGGTAATTCGGATTTCCAAGTCGGGGATTAAATATGGATGAGGAACTACGTTTCAGATCGGAAATGGATTCCGGGAAAAGTTTATCGCAAGATCGGCTCAAAACTATTCGAAATAGTTGTAGACGGGAAAAGCTACCGCCGACACCGTAATCAGGTAAGGAAAAGAACAGACCTTCCCAACGAAAAATCTCAAAATTCTGAGATACAGCAATACGCATGCTTAGAGGAAACGAAAAATCACGATTCTGAAATTTCTAAAGTTACTCCACTACGGCGTTCCGATAGGCTGAAGAATAAAGACCGGGTCTTCTATGGGTCGGAGGAAAGTGATACTAATTATTAATAACATACATGCGTAGATTATGGTTTTGCCCCCTCCCTAAACATATTATACCTCTAGGACATCAAAGATACTTTCAACATAGTTTTTATATCACCCTAAAAATAAAGGAAATACAAAATTTAGAACTAGAAACAATAAATTGAAACATAAAGGGCTAGCAAGACCATACCGATACAATCAAGAGAATGAGAATATAAATTCGAGTTTATGCTAGTACTAATTTATTAAATGTTTAACAGTCATTTGAATTCGATAAAATCAACTTTGAAAAACTAAAAGCGACTTTGCATTTTAAAAATCGCGATTGCAAAAGTAAAATCAACTTTGAAAACAAAATGGCGGGTTTGCAACGCATAAATCAACTTTACATGCTGTAAATCGCTTGAATTAATTTTGATATAAAATGGTCAAAAATCTGTATAAATAAAAAAATTAACAATCACAGAATTTTTAAATTTACTTTAATAAATTAAATGGTATTCTATTAAACCCTTGTTCAATATATCTCCTCGTATGTCTGAAGTAGCCAGACATATCGTAAGCTTAATCTTCATCTAGAATTCTTTCGGCGTACTCCTTAAATTCTGCCCTTGTATTTATTGAAACCTGCCAAGCCTGATTTTTTTTAAACCTTGAGAAGTATTTATCAATAGGGTTTAATTGTAGGGAATATGGAGTAGGGTACTCTACCCTTCTATTTGACCAATCAAAACAGTGTTGATTTATGGTGTTTTATGAATTATCGGATTGTCAATTATAAATACTGATACTGGACTGACTGAGGGAATAAGTTAATTTTCTAAAAAAATGTCGAAATGCTTGGCTGGTGAATGCATCATCTTCTCTTGAATAAGTGATAACTCTGTTTTTTGATATGACGACGAGGCAGGATATGTTCTTCCCTCTTTTGGCCGGTTGAGTCAGAATCGGTGTTATACCCCTAGGAGCCCACCTAAATTTAAAGCTTACATGCAAATTTATTCCGGTCTCGTCGACGAATTCAAAGTTATCATCTGAAATTAAACTAATGATTCTACAAAAGTTTTGTCGACAGTTCAAATGTTGATCTCTATCTCTTTCACTGGAAGATATTCTAATTGTTTTTTATTGAATTCTTCGGATTTTTAAGTTCGCGAAATTGATGATATGCTGCGATTATAGCCAGAATTGTCCAAAATATTTTTTATTCCTGCATGAGAAATAAAATTTTTTAAGGATACCGTATCAACAATAACCTCTTTTGTTACTTGCGTTTCCTAGTTTAAGATTTTAGATTTTGAAATCATTATAAGTTCTTTACCTTCTTAGATTTTTCTTCTGTATGAACGAGTACAAGAAACGCTTAAATCCAGGTCTGATTCAATTTCCTTATAGTAAAGCCCGATGGTTATAAATTTTTTCATAATTTATATTTTTTATTTTGTAATTTATACTCTTAATTTGCAATTAAATTGATTTTGATCACAATTAATTTCATCAACGTTGTAATCCATATTTTTTTTTAAAAGCGATTTATAGCACGCAAAGTTGATTTATGCGACGCAAACCCGCCATTTTGTTTTCAAAGTTGATTTTATTTCTGCAAAGGCGATTTTGAAAATTCAAAGTCGCTTTTAGTTTTTCAAGCTTGATTTTATCGAATTCAAATGACTGTAATATTGACAATCGAAAGATTACAAGATGCTTCATAAAGTCTCATTGATACAATTTATTAAATAATGGGAAAAATCAGAAAAATTCTCAAATAATAAAAAAAATATCATATATGGATATTTTTTATAAAAAATTATATAAATTTTAAATATATTCGGCAATTGTCTAAATTAGTTTTTCCCAACCTTTCTTGTGACAAGCCCCACTGAGAATTAAAAAAAGTCTTCGTACTTGATCCAGGTTCAACTTAATGTTTTTATTGATCAATCTTGTTCTAATTGCTCCCTGTTAAAATTAAATTTCCAGCGGTGAAATCAACTCACCCACTTGTATGACGTGGCCCTATGTAGGGAAAAAATTGGTCTATATCAGGGGGGGTCAAGCTCCTTGATAGTTCCAGCCATTTTTTTAAATTAAAGATTTTTCGAGAGCCGCAATCAAATACGTATTAAAAAGGTATGCAAAAAAGTTGTCTATCAGCGATATCAAATTTATACGGACAAATTTCAGAATTATACGGTAAAAAAATTTTAATTATATTTTTGTGTTATTCAAACAATACCATCACGTTTTTCATACAAGAAAGAAAATTATTTAATAATCAACTTACCAAAAATTCAAGATTACAAATTAAATGCGCAGCAAAAATGATACAAACCTCTTCTGTAAGATAATAATCACAAAATTAATTTACAAGATTGAATTTTGTTTATATATCTTTTGATATCCGGTAACCAATGAATTTTGCGTATGGCGGCGTGCGGTCAGTAAAGCTTGCGAATAGTTTCATGGCAGTTTCCCTCTCAAAGAGCCAAAAATCCTGATTAATAGAGCCACAAGTGGCTTGCGACCCTCAGTTTTGCCACCTCTGTTCACATAATCAAAATTTCTGCCTTAGTTTATGTATAAAATTGATGAACAGAAAAGACGATAAAAATTTTGTAAAGACTGTTAATAAATCATTATCTAAGTAAATTGCAGTATACTGCAATAATCTCGGCGTCTTGTTTTAAATAATTCTAATGTTTCGTTATTCATAACTTATTATTTGAGCTGAGTGATAAGGTATATAAGATCAAGAGCAGACATTTAACATGAATTAAAGAAATTAAGCTCTGTTGGAATAAATTTGTTTTGTCTTCTGGCGAATGTCCTCAATCGACGTTTCAATATTTTTTAAATTTTTTATTTTACCTAACGTGTATTATATTGATGTCTAGACGAACTTTCTTTATAAATTGGTAAAGCCTCATGCATGTATAATAATCAACGATACAGAAGCTAGTGGCGATGATACCTAAGACTCTACAATGAAGCCGGGACTACATAAACGATGATAAGGTCTGTATTTTTATTGAGTATAAACTGTTGCACAAATCGTTATACCTCATTTTAAATTATGGAAGAAAATTACAAGGCCGCATAATGCGCACCCCTGGCGTTAACATCAACACGTGTTTTTTATTTAAAAGAAATCATGTAATCATATTAGGTTGTATATTTAGGAAAAAATATTTTTTAAAAAGTACAATAAAGCTAAAAAAACTAATTTTTTCTTCACATATAAGGCTTTCACTCATTTAAAACAGAATATACATTAATATAATCAGTAACACAAGGCCTGAAGTTGGATTTATAATACAATATACGCTGCAAATAGCAAGAAGGCAGGAAACAAGAGGATTATTATGATTTAGAACAGGATTTGGATAACTTTGGAAATTGAATCACATATGTCTATTCAAGAAATTTAAATTCAAAATAGCTGAATTTCTATCATTAATATTTTTTCCCAGACAAAAATACCTATTTTTAGGGCTGACATTATTGTTTGTGTTCCATGTTTAAATTATTACTGTAATACACAAGGGTAGGGTAACCATTGCTTTTTTGTAAAAATTCGAGACAGAGTAAGAACTTCGGGGCATTTAAAATTTTTTTTAGGATTATTTTACAACGGAATAAATTTTTTTAATAGAGCAGAGTTTGTTTTTGCTTCTTGGCAGAATTGTGACATTTTAAGACCAAGAACAGACGAAATTTATAAATTTTGAGCTTGATCAGAGATTAATGATATCTTATTTTAGTTTAATCCAATTTTTAAGTATAAAAAAGTATAAATTTATTAACAATTGCATAAAAATTATTTTTGGTGACCAGGCTTGAAATAAGGTTCAAGTTCAGCTTCAGCAAGTACAATTAACACTAAATTGTAAAAATATCGGTTAAATATATTTTATAATAACTTTATGAGAAACTTTTTCTTAAATTTATTTTTTTGAGAAAAGTTGGGACTCTGCCGGTAAATTACACGCAGTTGCTCACGGTCCATTATGCTGTTAAATGCTAATTGATAAATTATATAGTGAATCACTGATTTTTAAAAAAAAGTTATTTTATCTAAGATTAAATACTCCACAATCAAAGAATTAATTCCTTTATAATTTTTTTCTGCTTTATTAAGAGTTCTTATATTGCATCTTCGGTTTTTGAGCTAAGACAATATTTGCTTATTGTAATTTCAGCCAAATCAGTTTGTGATGTTTTTATTTAATCGTTAGTTGCGTGAGTAATATTTTGCCGCTTTAATAATAGGTAATAGGTTTGGCGGTTTAGTTTTGAATAATATTTACAAATCTGAGTTGTCAGTTTTACAAAAATTAAAAATATTGCTTTTTTATGTAATTTAACCATAAATTCGAAAAAAATTGATGTTCAATATTCAAGGATTTTTTAAGAAACTTTTTGTGGTCCAATAAAATTTAAAACCCTGTTGTCTCCGTTTACTTTATTTTATGATTGTAATTCAAACGGTTGCGCCACAAGAATAAATATCCGTTCTCTTAACTTTTTTCAAAACAAAAAACAACTGCGTTGCGCTATTTATCAGACAAATAAGGACGTTTATGAATTAGAAGCAAATCGTCATGCCTTTCGAGGATTTCTTAGAGTAATTGCTAAAATATGGATTAATATAATGATGAATTTATATTTTAAACTTATAATGTGATTGTTTGATTGGTTCCAATGTGATTAACAAGCACCCGCGTGATCTTAGTTCATATAGCATATCTTAGCTTAAGTGAGATCATTGTTGTTTGCCGTAAGAATTTTTATGTTTATTGTATCCTCACTCTCTCTCTCTCTCTGTTAAATAATAATTAACAGTTACTGATAATTGATTTTAAACAATATTCTAGCCTTAATATCAACGAATCACTTTGGCAGAAAATTTTCTTTGAGACTAGAAAATGTTTTTACCAGATTCACTGTGATCAATTAATCAGCGATTGGGTTTAAAAGAGGTTTTAGGTAGTTTTTAAAGTCATTTTTTAAAATAATTAAGACCTCAAGCAAAGTCTTGAGATTATAGTGAAATTTATAAGCTGAGACTAAAAGTGAGGCACGCAGCTGTCAACATTTTTTGGAATATAGGTCTCCGAATAATTGTTTTAAATTATCTACTAGATTGATTGTAATATTAAGCGCTCAAAAATTCTTAAATATTTGCTGATTTCACGAAAAATGTGCAATTAATGGTGTATGGATCATATAGTAATTTTATCTGAGGCATAAAAATGACGTTAAAGAACATCAGATGATTAACTTTTTTATAAACTCAATTATTAAAGGAATTAATAGTTATAATGTTAATATATGTTTTAGCACAAATTTATAAAAAAAAAGAATAAAGTTACGAAGTGAGAATAAAATCGGATTTTACCTATTTGAAATGCGACAGAAGATGTTTTACTCAATCTTGTTAAATCAAAAATATTAAAACTGATAAAATCTCGATAGTTAATGCCCAGGAAGTCTGCGTTCGGGCGTCAGCTTTACAGGAGTTATTATTGTGGGTTTTGTGTGATAAAACAAAAGTTGTAAATTTGTCGTAATTATCTTATCTCGTCGACATTGATAGGTATCTGCATCGTTATTATAATTATTTAGAATTAGGTTGAAAAATTTAATAAATAATAAGTCTTAAAATTTTCGACCAATATGATTCTAGAAACTTAAATAAATTAATGAGCGCACACCTTATAATTTTCAGTCCATTTATGACGTAATTATCTCCTTTTTACAAACACTTTCATAAACAACATTATCTTCAAAAATAGCCAAAAGTGAAATTATTTAGTTTTAAATTCCGATTTTATAAATTTTAATATTTCGAAAGATGGCGCAGCTGTAACTCAATATCTTCAACGGTTTAGAAGTATTCTTAATAGAAACATATATCTCTCATTCTCATTATATAATATTCAATAGAGCAACAATTAAAACTAGACAGTCAATTTATTACCGTTGATTCTTCGTGCGTGCAACAATCATTATTTTAATTTATGCTATATTTTCTCATTCGATTTCTAGTGAAGTAATTTAAATAATCAATTTTAGCTTCCTCATCTTTATTTTAAAAAAAATTAAAATTACGTATTGTCGATTGATCTGTTAATGACCGCCTTTTTCGCACGCGTCCCTATTTCTATTGTCTAGACGCATACAGTGTAACCATTACTTCAAGAATGTCTCAAACAGTACGATAGATTTATGGTCAATAATATTTAGGCATTTCTTACCTCTCAGTCTTTGTTGGATACTCCAAATATAAGCATCAAAGATGACTCATCACTCATTGCAGTCTCAACTGGTAAGAAATCATTTTAGTTTACCTGCAATTTTGACACGAGTAATATAATAGCTAACTTTAATATTGGCTCTTAATTCTAATATAAAGCCGATGAATACATTTTTCCTCTAATACACACTCAAAATTTCTCGCAAACACCCCCCAGCACTCAAAAAAAATAGCATTTAGATTCTGCTTTTTAATTAAAGCAACAACTTGCAATAATTTTATATGACCTTTATTTCTTATAAAACCTTTTAAATTTTATTACCACTGTGTATTTCATAATCAAGATTTAATTTTTTTGAATCAAAACTATAAATTTTAGAAGGAAGCTACTCGTCGGCTACAAACTCAAGTGAAAATGCACAGAATACGTCGAACGAATCTATTCAAAAACAACTGAAAACTGTAGATAAGGAAATGGATGATTTGAGCGAAAAATTAAAGATACTCAAAACTAGACTGGATTTTAAATTAACAATTGCAGTATTATTATTTTAATATGCAGGATATTTCAAAAGATTCGAAAAATAAGTCTAATCACTCTTATGAATCCACGAATGGTTCAAAATCTTATAACTTAGTTAAAGATTCAAGACTCTCAACCTCAGCTTATCTTGCAAGTGATTCTTCTTTTACCCATAAATTGAAATATATTAATTCGATTGTTAATAAAGTAAATGGATTTATAAATTGTAAAGGAAGAAAGAAAAATACACAGAAATGATACTCCATACCCACAGGCCCATCAAGTCAAACCAACAGAAACTTGCACTGATTGTTTGCGAGAAGCACAAAATAGAACACTCACAATCGCATATAAAAATCCACCACCCGCTGTATCAAATTCATTTTGCAGGAGAATATCGAACGGTATTTTTTATGATTAAATAGAACAACAAAATATCGACTCATATATATGGACAGGCACTCTTCCTGTTAGAAATTATAAAAATCCAAAATACAGCAACAAAGTATTCTTAGGTGGAATTCCCTGGGATATGACTGAACAAGGCCTCTATACCTGCTTCAAGCAGTTTGGTTCCTGTTCATTTGAATGGCCTGGTAAAGATTCGGACAATGGACGGCATCCACCAAAAGGTTTGTCATAATTTGGTGTTCCTAGGATACGTTTACATACTATTTGAAAATGAACGATCAGTTAAGAGTCTATTGTATAACTGCGTTCATGAACCCACTGAAGCAACAGGAGAGTATTACTTTAAGATAGCGACATCTAAAGCTCAAGCAAAAAATGTTCAGGTGATTCCATGGGTTCTCTCCGATAGCAGTCATTTAACTCATCCAACTGAGCGCTTAGATACCTCAAAGACCATATTTGTTGGTGGCTTACACGGAATGATGACGTCCGGTATTTTTACGATTCTAATCATTTTAGAAGCTCTTGCACACATCTTCAATGATATATTCGGCTCAGTTATGTATGCTGGTATCGATACAGATAAACATAAATATCCTATCGGCTCGGGCAGAATTACTTTTAATAATTATCAAAGCTATGCCAAGGCCATTCAGGCAAAATTTATTGAAATAAAAACTGCCAAATTTGTCAAAAAAGTTCAAATTGATCCATATCTAGAAGAATCATTGTGTTCAGAATGCAATAATAAGCAAGGGCCATTCTTTTGTAGAGAATTTTCCTGCTTTAAATATTTCTGCCAAGAATGTTGGTATTCTGTCCACAATTTATCAACTGATTTCAAAAATCATAAGCCTGTAACAAGACAAGCTCGGCAAAATTTATATGCATTCGATTTGCTACTTTTAAATAATAAGAATGCTATAGGGCAATAATTCGACATTTTATAGTAATATTTATTTCTTAATTTAAGTTTGAGTTATTTTAAAAGTTGTGTCAAACACGAAAATGTTGTGTAATAAACATTATCCTAAAATTTAAGATTTTGATTATTGAGAATTCTTTTTTTTTTAATGGAACATTCATTTCACATTTTTTTATTAATTTATGTGGCAATCATTTGATGAATATATTGACTAATTGCTATTAATTAACTCGTCTTTAGATACTTTTTACAAAGATGGTCTTGTCGCAACTTTTATTACCGACTCTGTCAATAATTTTATAAAGATATTAATTCAAGACTGAATTTTTTATCAATAAATATAATTTTTGGTTAAAATCTTATCTTTCATTTCAAGATATTATTTTAATTTGAGAATTTAGGTAACTAGTTTTCGTATTACCTTTCTTAATTTAATTTGCAAACTAAGTAAAAGAATCCACATATCCTACTTACAAAAAAAATTATACCCCAACCTAGAAACGTTAGAATCAATAATACTTTTACAAGCTACATTTATTTTGTAATTTAAGCATGAATTTTTGGATAATTTTCATAAAAGGTCATTATAAGTTATTTTTTTAAGCATCACCTTAAGTATATTGGTCTCAAATACATTTTCATTTATTGAATAATATCATAATAGTTTATAAACGTTTCCATGATATTATGGTGTTAAAGAATTCATGTGGTAGAATTATATTATCTATAAATCGATTTTAGTTTATTCTACTAAATATTAAAAATTTTAAAAAGGTTATTTCATAAATAATCATTGTTTTTATACGATGAATCTGATATAATTGGAATATATTTTAAATCATCATGTCTAAGATTAGTTAAAAATCAGTTGTTACTTTTTTACACGTAAAGCCGAATTATCATAACCATAGGGTAAAATTACTTCACACAGACATTCATTGGATCGCAATGTTATTTTGTGCGAGACGAGTAATGTCAAATTATATGTAATTTAGCAAATTAAAGAATGCTGCATGAAATTAGTGGTTATGTTATTTTTATTTACTGCTGCGATATTACAGTTCATTTATCTAGGATCTTTTAATGCTTTTACATTTGTTGAAACTTACGGAACATCATATTATTCCACTGGTCCCATATTTTTGTGTATACTTCAAAGAGGATTACCTGTTTCTGCTATTTGCAGATCTAAAACTGAACAGTCTGTTTACAGTAAATATCAAAATACAATCCAGATTCATTTTATTCAAAAACTCTTACAGGTAAATTGTTATTTATATTAGATCCATCGATTCTAAGCTTTATTGTATTATTCAATACGCGATATCGTATAATTTGATTATTTTCATTCAGCCGAGTTATTAGAAAACGGAATTGATTGTTAAGATATCATCGATATGATTTAGTTAATAATACATACGCTAAATCTTCGGCATTCGGTGATTTTGGTTATGTGAGTTTACGTAACCTTTAACATACACTTTAGCTTTTCTTATGTTTGGCAATTTAATTTTTACTAATCCATTTTCATATGCTTTTAGTAACAATATTTTAATGATTATTTAGGTTCCAGTTCTAATAGCATGCTCATAACCGGAAAACTTCCAACTGTTTGCATTATCTTAATCATAATTGCTGCAGTCATGACGCCATTTTTTCAAAAACCAATCCCCTCAATTATACTTGAATGTTTTTGCTGTAATTATTAAAATATAAAAACAGGCTTTTCTGCTTTAATGGGCCTTATTGTTTTTGTTTATTATACAATTGCCGAGCAAAGTCTTCAAAACAGCTTCTTATAGATAGCGTAGACAGTGGTGCCATTTTCCTGATGTTTACTTCGATCTTATTGCAGTCTTTCTCAATAATATTAACTTTCCCATTAGCCGTCAGTAGATAATATTTGTTTCAATTATTAATTTTTTTAACTTTTTTCCTATCCTTTAACACACTTTTTTGTCCATTCAAAGCGTAAAAATATTTCTTTAAACATTAGCCTAACAAGAAATAAAAAAAATCAATGAAACATTTAAATACCTTTGTTTTTATTAATCAATCCCACAATAGTGGATTTTTAACCTCAGAGATGCGCAAACCTCTTGCTTCTGATAGCCTCCCTTTAATTTTTTTAAGCAAGGCCAAAAAATTTTTTAAGTCAAGGCCACTTTATGATATTTAATTTTTACAATATTTTACGCTGGAAATCAATCTAAAATTACTGTATAATAATGCATTAGTCATCGATTAATTAGTTTTACCATATTTAGTAAAACTTGTCAATTTAAATTTCTGATATAATCTATTCCTCGCATACTAAAGCCTCAAATTCAAAATTATCCAAAAAATCACACGACCTCAAGTCAAGCACACCTGGGTTAGATTAACGGCTAAAAAAAAGACGCAGAAATAAAAAATTTAAATTTAATTTTTTTACATCTTATAAGATTGTGCGGCTGGGCGGCTTCATTGAAATAAAAATTATTTTACTTACTTAAAAGACTTTTAGTGTGATATTTAGAAAAATTTAGTGATAAAATTTATTTTAAAATTAAAAATATGATAAAATTTTTTCTAAGATGCGAAATATGGCTATTCTTGATTGACTTTGATGAAAAGCTGTTTTATTTGTTTGAATGGAACCTGATTTTGTGAAATAAATGACCACTTTTCAAGTTTATAAGAAACTTAGGTTCATATATTTATTTATAGCTACTTTTAAGATATAATATACTTTGATGTATGTCAATTGTAAAAATAACATTTTACGGCTGAATTTGAGTTTTTAATTTCAGTTCTATTTTAGCTTTTCCATAACATTTACAAAAAAACTCTTACAATGCATGATTGAATTCTTTAGTAAGTTAGAATAGTTTTAGAACAAAAATTTTGAATTTGATGAAGTAAATCATTGATTCCACCAAAATTTCCCTCTCAACTATAAATATTCTATGTTTTTGAAAATTTTTATCAACATGAGTTAAGATTGGGCCTGTATTTAGTCAGTCACATGAATTTTTTATGGATTTTACTGTAATACCCACGTTTGAACTGTTGCCTGCAACCTAATATCATCCATTATTACGTTGTATTTTTCGTCATGCCATAATATCTGAAACCGAATTTTTTTAAAAAATTTACACAAAATCTGCATTAACATGTCACACAAGTATTATATCTGTATTCATATTACCAACCTATTTGAGCTATTTTCATCCAGTTCGTTTGCTCTGTGAGAAGTAGGCTGGGGTAGTTTCCAAGTAATATTTAGTTCTTTCAGTCATTTTCACGATTTTACGAATTAGACAACGAGGATATATACCTAACTAAATCAAAAGTATTAAAAGTAAGCCTTCTTTTTTTAGCTCTTTAATTCTATTTTTAGCTCATCAGTTAGTTGATTAGTTAATCCTCGAGTCTCATTAAAATCATACACAGAACTAATTCTGTACCATTTATTTATTATTGTATATCTGTAGATAAAGTGGATGTAGTCCCCAAGGGATTTTTGTTGTATTTAATCTCCTATCACGACTAACTTTATGATTAGTTTCGACAATTCATTTGTAGTTGCTTTATTTGAGGTCCTAAGATTAAACAAAAATTTCAGTAGAAGCCCCCAATTACCTTTTCATCAATCGCCACATATTTTTTTGATGGTAAACCGTTTATTTTGCAAAACACGGCAAATATTAAAGGCTAAAAATTCACAAAAAAATTGCTTAGATTCTTTAAGAATGAACTATAAGATATATT
This sequence comes from Cyprinella venusta, assembly GCA_038021265.1. Classification (NCBI taxonomy): domain Eukaryota; kingdom Metazoa; phylum Chordata; class Actinopteri; order Cypriniformes; family Leuciscidae; genus Cyprinella; species Cyprinella venusta. The sequence continues at coordinate 6,121 of JBBNEX010000362.1, read as the reverse complement.
ATGCCTTTAATTGCTGTCAAAATATAAAAATTTTGAGAAAAAATGCCACGCGCATTAATTTAACGAGCTTGGGTCAATATTTAAAGTCGAGTTTAATATGCTGTTTCTTTGAGATCAAACTAATAATAGTAAATAATTAATGAAAAATTTCTTAAAATTTTTTCTACTTTTATTTTTTCTTAGATTCGATGGTATTTATTTCTAAAATAAGTAGTTATTTAAAGGGCTAACACAACAAGGAAACTAGAATATGGAAAGTCTACGTGCAACGGCATTTTGACCTTTTTTTCATGTTGAAATAAAACGGGTTTACTCTAATCTTTTTCGGTATTTTTTGAACGTGAAATTGTCGCAAAAATTAAATATTTTTATCTTTTCTTATAAGTTATTCTTCGATAACTTAAATGCTGCAAGCATGGTTTCACGTATCTTGAGCGGATTAGCATGACTTTTAATCTCAAGGCACCTTTAACAAGCTTGTTAATAAATGACCAGTTGTAATTTTATTATGATTTTTTATCAAAAATATCATAGTGATAAGCAGGTTAATAGTGATCGTGTCCCATGGACTCAAGACGAAAACGAAAATATCCAACACGAGGTATCTTTGCAATATAATGAACACCAGGTTGATTAACGGGAATGCACAATAGAAATGTCTGGATATGACGACTTTTTAAGATCATTCTGGTTGAATTTTTAAAACTCTCAATTTTGTAAAATTATACTGTCCATTTAATCTAACCTTTTAGATGATTTTATAATAAAGCAAAAAAATAAAATTAACACCAAATGAATTAAGGATTTCATAGAAAAATCTGTACCATTACTTTTCATAACAAATAATTTTGTTTTCTAAATATTAAGTCGATTACCAAAATATGATAGAGATTTACGCCATAAAGATTGAAATAATATAGCATAATGAGAAAAAATCTGACAACACTGCGTCGATGAATTTATTATCTTAAAACATGAGGATTAGCTTTGATTGTAAGCTCAAACAACAAAAGACGAATGAGTCCTTTAAGGGTGAGAATGGTGGCGCACGCAAATTTACAATTTTTCATTTATACCTATCAAGAATTCTTTCAGCATCTCTGGACAATTATCAAAAATAAGTTATCAAAGTTATTTAAATCCAGGCAGATCCTAAATTGAATCGTCACAAAACGTAAAAATACATCAAAAGAAAAAATTTAAGTTTATAGAATAATAAGTTTGATTCATGATATTGTAAGCCTGAAAAATAGCTGCAGTTTAATTGGATTGTTAAATTAATACTTATAATAATGAATAATGAGCCATTATAGGCAAATTCCTAAATTATATTAGATTTTACTGAAGATAGCAGAAATAGGAAAATCATAGATATTATAATCATTTCATGCATATTCACGTCTAATTCACAATGTATAAAATTTTTCTACCTTAAAAGAGCATAAAAAATGGCTAAAGATCGTATAGAAGCAAAGTAAAATAGGTTAGATTTTTTGACATCGTAACGCGTCTTTCGATGGGATTAATTGGGCCAAATACGAAAGAACTTTGCGGTACGCGACATTTTGGCGACGCCGTTTTGGCGATGGACATTTTGGCGCCGCTGATTTGGCGACGGGACATTTTGGCGATAAAGAAAATATTCATAGAAATTTTGATTTTTTATCATTATTTTAAGGTATCTTGAATATTTAATAGCATTCAAACCTTCTTAATTACTTTTTAAATATAAATTGAGCTTATTTTCTAAACTAGAGACAGTTCCGCCGATTTTTAAGCATATTTCATTTATATTTCTTATAAGGCATCAAGACCGTAAAAATAATAGAAATCAGGGTTATTTTGCTGAAGTAAATAAGCTATGTTATAAGGAAATTATGGGTTATTCCTCTCAGGTATTCAAATAAATTTTGTTGTCAGTACGACAGCACTAATAGATGTCATCTGTCACTTACGTCATCTAAGTGCTGACTCTTAGAGGTCGATAATCGACTTTGAAATTTTTACTATACCAGATAATTCCCAACATGTTACACAACGGATTGCATCTATTGATTTCCCTATTGCCGGATCAGCCATCACTAATTTACAGTTCGATTGTCTTTTTCGGATTTCTAAGAAATTTTTTGTGCTTTACTCCTTAGAAAGTTTTTGTTGGTATACAGACGAAATTCATCTACAAAACGTCCGACTCTTCTCTGTCGATTGATTATTGGTCAACCTATGTACAATTCTTCAAGCAATTTTATAATAGGTAATAACTCATTTGAGAAACTTACTGTTATGGCTTTGAAAGAGGTTTTTGTGTCGGTTATAGTTAAAAAACTTAATCCATCAATCATTCTTACAGTCGATGCAAAGTCAGCATCACTATTTCAGGGACTTGCAACTCTGTTTTTAAAAATATTTTATCAATTTAAAATTTGTAAAATAAACATCCATAAAAGCTCTTTTTAAGCAAAAGCTGTTCATACAGCTTTCACTGCTAACAATTAATAATCCATAATATGTAAAGTGATTAAATCTCGACGATTTGTTTTCCATGGCTTCAAACATAAGCAGATTTATTTTTGCCATTAATTAATAAGATGGCTGTATAATGTTTGAATTGTAAAACTACCTCTCATTGGAAGGATGACATATTTGAGAAAATAGCTATGGCGAGATACTGATCATTTGATCACAGAAAATTTGTGAGATCCGATCTGACCAAACAGCATCATTTTTACTCCAAAAAATTGATATTTGTTTAACATCATTAAGCATGGAATCATATATCAAGAAAAACTCGATTGATCCGTGTGACGGTTTCGATTTTTGATATCGGCTATGTACTGTTTTTTGTGAAATGACTGTCGATTTAAATTGCACTTTTAACTTGGTTCAAATTTCTTTCAACAAGCTTTCAAACAGCATCTTTGTTGGTTAGCCTACCAAGAATTCCTGGAGTTACTTCTTGAATGGGGGTTTTCAACAAAATGGTTGGGATTTTATTTGTGGTCATTACTTTTTCTCGTTGGGTCTTTAAATTTTAACAATCTTTAATTTTGACGTTTCGATTACACGTGAATATTTGTTAATAATTTTTACTTTTCTATGAGGATTATATGTTGGTGTTTACGGGCTGTTTGCATGCATTCTTGTAAATTAATCTAAAAAATAAATTAAAGAACTTGCACTAACTTTATCCGATGTGTAGAACGATCCTTCATAATAAATTTATTTTGGTCCTTATTTGCAAACAGAGATTTCATAAGCACCTATATATATGTAAGTCTGTTAAGATTGCACAGAAACATTGAGGCAAAGAGACTTTATTTTATTTCGCAAGATAATTATGCTAACATATACCTAATTGATCATTCCGCTGATTTTAATCCAGCCGTTTCGCCATAATTTTAAGAGCCAAATATTTTTATATGCACCTAGTTAAGGGTAATTATTTCTCCTTTTAAATAGAGGACAAGGACAATTTTTGGTTAGTGTTTATCTCAGTGTTCACGCAAAATACGAATTTTGTCTTTTTGTTGCATATAAGAATGACCAACTCGAATATTTTATTTCCAGAACGTCCTGTTTATCTTATAAATATGTATCAACAGCTTCATATAAATATTCCGCATTTTGTCTAATTTTATGTTACATTTAGAATAAAATTTGTCCATATCTATTTTGAAAAAGTATTATATCAAAAAAGTACCTTATAAATAATTTAAATTAACTTTCTAAAATATATATATCGCCAAAATGTCCCATCGCCAAAACAGCGGCGCCAAATGTCCATCGCCAAATCGGCGTCGCCAAAATGTCCTGATTCGGAACTTTGTACAATATAATAAAAAAATATTCTTCACCCTTAATTAATAAAATTAATTTAGGATAATTTTTTACCGTTTCTTGTGATTTATAAGGATTTTTAAAAAGCGTAGTGCATTTTTAATTTTTTTAAAGAGTCGGAATGAACGAACGAGCTATAACACGCATGCGTATTCTTTCTTATAAATGTCGGATCAATTATTTTACTGTGAAATATGTTACGAATCTGTCAATTACGTTGGGGTCGCAGAGTGTGATCACATAATATGTTTGGAATGTATGCTCAAAATATGTCATTTCTCTCCTAATCCAGTTTGTCCTCTTTGTAGGAAAATTATAACTAAGGTTGTACTTTATTATTGACTTAAGGTTATTTTCGATCATTTTCCCTGCAAAAATTACAAATCTTATGACTCAGAAAACATGATAATCTACAAAACTAATTTTCTTTTTGCATCTGATGAAGACGTCTGTGAGCTTCTCAGAAAAACTGTTGAATTTCGTTGTAAAATATGCTCTGATGTTTTCTCATGCTCTAAGGAATTATGTGACCATGCACTGTCTTTTCACAAGGTGTATATATGTGACCTGTGCATCAAGAATTTAAAAATATTTCCAAAAGACAATGAATATTACAGGTTTTTTTCTAATTATATTTAGTATAACAGACTATTTTGATCACATTCAAGATAAAAAACGTGGCCATCCAACATGTTCAGCCTGTAATGGCATCTTTTTTAGCCATGACGTGCTTAAATATCATCAACGGCAAGATCACATCTTCTGCCCATTTTGTTCAGATACTTTTTTCTTAGAACCACAACAACTTAAGGATCATGCTAAAAAATGTCACTATATCTGTGATATGGGAAATTGTGGAAACAGCAAAACACCATCAATATTTAAAACGAAATCAGAATTAATCGCCCATGGAACGGTTAATCATTACATGGAACTAACTCAAAGTGGTTACGATGGAATATCAAGATTTAGAACTGACAAAAATGTACCGGCTCAACTTACCAATCATCCAACACAGGCTCTTTAGAAATACGCTTAGATGACTATGAAGAGTTCCCTGTACTAATGGACAAATTCAAACACCTACTCAATCCTCCAATACAAAACCTGCCATTGTAGAAAAAAAGACATCTCCTTCAGATCTATATGATGCAAACTTTCCTCCTTTATCATCAAATTCAACTTTAAAAACCTCGCTTGATCTAAAAAATAATGTTCCACATCTACCAACTAGTAATAATATGTACTCTTCATCAGTCCTTCGTACTTCACCACCTGACGTAATAAATCACCCAAAATTAAGCAAAGATAGTCCGATTTCTAATTCTCAAAATAAGATTATCCCTAAGAAGCATATAGTCAAAACTGATCATGCTCATTCAGCTGAAAAGTGTCTGACTGGTAATCAGATAGATTTAACTGATCGAAATTTTCCATCTCTAGTTGATAAAATGAAAGAAATTAGAGTAAATTCAACTGTGACAGACGCCGCAATTAAAAGTGACTCTGATCTTAAACATCAAACGTCATCATTGCAAAATAAAAATATTTTAACGTGTTCCACAAATGATCCCAAAAAAACACGAAAAAATAAATCTACTTTTGATTCTCATAATCCGGGAAAATATTTGGAAAAGGAAGAATTTCCAGCTCTTTCCAGTACTAAAAAATTATCTGAGCCAATAAATGAAAAGAGAACAAAAACAGAACCTCATAACGCATGGTCAAAGCACTAATCTGTAATTCTACGGAAAAAAATATACCTGCCAAAATGCCTCAATCGCCACATAATTCCCTTTCAAAAGAAAAAAATAAAAATAATACCAAAGAAGAATTTCCTGCTCTCACTTCAGCAGTTTCTGGTAAAAATAGATCGATGCGGGATATCAAGGCAGATAATACACCACCTGCTCTAACCAATCAGTTAAAGCCTAAACCCAAATCTAAACCGCATGACGAGTTTCCTCCATTGTCCACTCAAATGCCAAATAATAATCATGTTTCCGGATCTTTTGATTCGCGTAAAAATATGGATTCTTATTCTGAAATAATGGAATATGCCAAGCCTCTGTCAAATTAACTCCCATAAAAAAACCAAAAAAAGTCTTGAACGAGTCTAAGAAAGCTCTTAGAACAGAGTTTAAGAAAAATAGCGCGCTCTTAGATAAAATCTAAATTGAGTAATGGCGATCTATCAAAATTTGACAAATTTCTTGTTTCTTCAGGCAATTATTATCAAGGAAATATCTACTTGCCACATCATATTATAAATCTGGTATTAATT
>JBBNEX010000360.1:0-32979 GCA_038021265.1 Cyprinella venusta | reverse complement strand
TCTACTTTATGGTTTCCGCGGTTGGTTTTGCACCTACGATTGTTTTAATCTTCAATCCATCTTATTTTAAATACGCGCTATCATATAATATTATTCGCTAAGTGTTTTTCTTTTATTTTTCAGCTGTATTAATCATAGAGACCTGCGAATCGTAATTATTTTCAAATCGAATCGACACCACGCATGCTGTAATTTTGCCTTCGACGTTCATGGCGAACTTTATACTGTAATCAAAATTTATTAAATAGTTTAAGGTAAGAATAAATTTAATCAATGAATCAACTGATTTGATTGTGGAAAAATAATATCATATTAAAAATGTTAGTAATGCTTCTGATGAATATCCTAATTATTAACCAGCTATTTATTGATCAACGATGCAGAAAAATTCGTTGTAGATATTTATGAAATTAATAAGTTTTATATAGTGATATTTAATTTATAAAACTTACGTATATTAAGCCGCTTCTCTTCATTTCTGCAAATTATCTAGGTTTTAAAGAATGCTGTGGACTACTTAAAGCCACCATACATATTAATTTAATTAAAAATATTCCTGTCAGCTATATAACCGATTCGAACTTTTCGAATCCAATATCGAATATTCGCAGGGCCCTAATTAATCGATGCTGAAATTCAAAAAAATTTTCCTCCATTTAAAAAAGGGTTTCGACTAAGACATCATGCTTGAAATTAGTTTCAAATATTTCAGGTAATTTTGTGATCTAGTGTTATATAAAAATGGATATAATAATTAGTGCAGCAGAGCGATTAAATTTTAGCGCGATTAATCGTGCGATTAATTTAAAAATGAAGACTTTTAAGAAGAACACGTACTTATTCTTCTACTTAAGTCAGGATAACTTATTTTATGAGCATAAAAATTTCATAAATTTTCATTTTACCGAAAAAATATATTACTATTAAATATTTTTATCGCATACTTACTTAATGTATTTTAAATGTTTATTTTGATTCAAACCAGATTTTTATTGGCTATAACATAACAATTATGTAACGTTGATATTATAAGAGCAATTTTCATGCCATACACATAACCTCTGTGGATATGATTCATTGTTTGATGCAGTCTATTCACCAATAACAATTTCGACTTGTGATACTAATTTTTTCTCCTCGATGTGATAAATTTCGTCAATGAGTGCTTCATTTGTTAATCGAGATCGTGATGTAAAACCATGACCCTCTGATGCTATAAATAAAAGCTCCTACAAGCGTTCATCTGTAACCATTCAAATTCGTCTTGCATTTGAAGCGATCTTTGTAGTTATTGCATCGGTTATATTATCGGATCGAGATTTTATCATGGTTGTTGTTTTTTTTACAGGGTCATCGGTAATTATATCCGAATTTTTTACAAAAGCTTAGAAATCATTTAAAGCATAAATTATAACGATTTAAAGAAAATAATTTAAAAATTTACAAAGTTTTAAATGCTTCTTCATAAATGACGTAGTCTAATATTTTCTGAACTTTTACATGAAAGTGAAACCTCAAGTAATTCATTTAGAGACATATTTTTAGAACAATTCGTGGATAAAAATAGTTCTCAACAAAAATCAAATCTCACGATGGAAAATGTAAGTTTTCACAACACAGAGGATGTAAACCAATTTTTTGTTCGCAATTGTATTGCCCATAAATTTTTTTCTCAGTAAAGCCCTCAATTAAAACCTATTAAATGTGTATTTTCCGCATTTAACCTTGATAAATTAAATTTCGTTCACATCCAAACAATAGCTGTACAACCTAAAAGAAAGATAAGTAAAGTTATTATAAATTTTTTATAATGATAAAATTCTAGAAATTTCATCACAATGAACCAATATGAGGAGATATATCGATTTGGCTTGTCAGGGGCAATTATTTTAAGCTTTTAAATTTTTAAATACTATTTTATTGTTTTAATCATTCTTATTTAAGTTTTAAATGATTTCTTACTTGTTATCCGTAATTCGGATATAAATGCCGATAACCCTGTATTATGAAATGATTTCGATAATAGCCAATAGGCCTCATCAGTGATCATTTTACTTTCCATCGAAATGGCCAGAAAGATGGAATTGTTTCCAAGGTGTATTAATTTACCATTTGATGTAGAAAATAATTTGATGTGATCGTCAAATTATTGTTTTATTGGTATTTATCTTTTTTTGAGGTAAAATTATCTAATTTATTAAGCTTATGATTAAATTATCACGAAAAGCCAATCTCTTTCACTAATTGTTGGAGGTGACCGAAATGTAAATTTGTTTTCTCAACAATGATTAATTATTATTTCAAAAAAAAACGTCGATGCATATAAAAAGGAGGCTAATAACTTTTGACTTTACTCAACCTAAAATTTAACGCAATTCACAAGGTGTTGGATCAAGGAAATCAATTAGGTCCTTTGTTCAATATCCCTAATTTTGTGCACGATACTTTTATAGGTTTACCTATTCTACACATTAAGTGTATTAACTTGTTTTTTTGTATTTAAATCTGGTATTAAAGCAGCCAATCTGGCGGTTTGTTTCTGTTTAACTCAAACATACGATAGGGTGACCATCATTTTTTTGCTAAAATTCGGGACAGAGCAAAAGAAATTGGGGACATAAGAAATTTTTATTTTAAACCTGTAAAAAATTATATTACAGATATTTTTTCACAGGAATTGATTTTTCTAATAAAGTTGTCTTGATTCCTACTTCTTGATAGAATTGTGAGCGGCTTAAATCGTAATTATACTTTATATTAATTATATAATTCACTGTCCTCAACTCAAGCTGACTCTTTTCATCCGTCAAAAGTTAATTTATAGACAAAAAAATTTTTTTTTACTTTCACCGACGTTTCTAGAAGGGAGAGAGCGAATTCAACAAGCTTCACTAAATTCGGTAGACGTATTGAATTTCTCAAAATTCTGCAAAAATTTCTTCCATACTTTTTCTGCTTGCAACTTTTCTTGATTCCATTTTGATTTCATTCCTTCGATAAAATCATTTACTTGTGCGAATTCATCAAATAGACTATCATTACTAATAATTTCATGTGTTTTAATTCATAGCACTTAACAAAAAAATAAAAAGATTTTACAACCCTCTTCCCAGTTTGATTACTTGTACATTGTCGTCCATGAAAACACTTCAATGCCATCCAGAGATTTTTCCCAAGCTTAAATATACTCAATCATCGTCACGTAATAATCATCAATATTTCTTACGATTATATTTTGAGAATCATCAATTAAATTTCTCAGTTCTTGTCGTGCTTCACTTGGAATGACCAGATGTATTGTTCGACATATTAATTTTTCCTTTAAAATTCGGGAAAAATTCTTTCCAATTCGGGATACGGGACAAGAGCGCAAAATTCGGGATTGTCCTAGGAAATAAAGTGCAGTTAGTCACCCTACCATACGACCAGGGAGCTGAACCATTCATCAACTGAAGTCCATTTTAAAATTGAATAGTTTTTCGACGCTAAATTGGCCTTTTTAGATCATGAAGCAGATAGTTAAAAAATCGTTGACTGTATAATTTAATAATCATTGTTGATAGTTATACCACTGCGTAGCCCGTAATTAAAATATGAAAATTTAATATTTAAGGAGCATACTCAGTGAATGATCAAATAATAACCTTACCAACATGAATGCATAAATATCTTAAATATCACTTTAATTTTTTTATATATCATCACTCTCTGCTTTCGTACTAGAAATTTTTGATTAATAAAAATATAAGAGAATTAAAATTTTCATGCTCCACCCCTTTTGTTACCAACCCCTGTCCAAAATTCGCAAATATTTTGGTTAAAAGTTGTAGCTAACCTTGACTTGATGCAAAAGTGAGTGGTAAAAGACAGTTTAAATTTATCAATATAATAAATTTTTAAGATATTAATTGAGAGGAGGATATAAATAATGCGGCTTGACAACCTCTTCCCATTGTTTTTCGAATGATTTCAAAGGATTTTCGATTAAATAAGTTCGAATTGAAGATAGAATTTTGTTTTCCGGATAGTCTTTTAAACAGTCTCTGAAATGTGATTAGAGACATACGATCAAGGAATATGAAAGTTGTTGAGTGATCATTAAAAAGAAAGCCATTTTGTCCATGTCGTATAAGCTCATTGATGCTTTAAATACTAAAGAAATATATACGAATCATATTGATAGCAACAAACAGGTAATCCGCTACCCAGCATATCTATAACCTGGATAATGTAGTAAGTATGACCTTCATGGGCAGGTCTAACCCCGAAGAAGATGTGTGAAGACTTATTCCCAAATCGGAAATTCTGATCTAAAAAATCTAACGAACTGAGAAGCTTAGCATAGTCTTCAATAGATAGCCAACACGTTATGACATTAACATGTTCCATATTGAGTTTTGGAATTAGAAATAAAGTTGTCTTTATTGGGTCCTTTTCCAGTGATCACACAGGTTATGTTTGGAAGACTGTTGTCGTTTACTTGGCGGTCATATTCTCATTGTAAAAAAATCGCCAAACCTTTTAAAGAATCAAGGAGTATCGAAAAGTCCTCATCATCTGATTCAAGAAAGATATATACCTGTCCAACTAGTGCTGCTCACTATTAAAGCAGTGTTAGTCCAACAAGTCTCTGAAAGTTTTCTGTAATTATTAAATTCAAACTTAAGTTGAGAACACATTTTAAAAAAGTTGGTACGTTCCTGAGTTACAATGCATGTATACTTGGAGAAAATTACTACCCGTCCAAGGAACAAATGATGACTGAGGTCTATCGTAAAACACGAAAATAGACGATCTAAATTAATAAATTCCGATACTCATCAAATCCTCTTTTAATCAGATCAAATTTCATGGCCTCGGTAACGCAAAGATGACAATCAGCCAATTTTCCTGAGAAAATTCTAATCTACAAACAAAAATGAAATAAAAACATTTCGTAAATGTGCGTGTAAAGTTTCATTATGAATGAACGATTATTTAAGTCAACAAGTGTATACCCATAGTTGTGCCAATCAATGATTAATCTCCTTACCACCCTAAATGACGGAACAGGGCACAAATCAATAGTGTCGAACTGCGGGGGGGATTTTGAACAAGTAGTGTACTGACTGGTGAACTAAGGAATAATGCAACAATAATTGATGCTGCTTGTACAACAAATTTTAAGGGAGACTGAGGTAACGAGGCAAAGAATTAAATTTTTCTGCTTTGAAAAGAAGACGATGGAATACAACATTGCCATTTGTACCAAATCTGTCTTTCAAAAGTGATTCGGAGTCTTTATCATGATTATCAATGAGAGTAACTTGGAAAAAGTTTTTTCGATCGACAAACAATGATAGAGCATCCTTGGACTACGATTCCCATCCCCAACAACTAGCACAGCATCACTAGTCTTCCTGAGTTTTAAAAAAATACAAAAATTTGCGCAAATAAAAAACTAATAGCAATAATAGTCACAAACGACATCTAAACAATTACGCACGCTCAAGCTTTTCATGGAGGATTTTTGACGCGGCCATTCTGTTACCACGGATCGTTTCTAAAAATAGCCTGAGTCTATAAATCTTTTCGTCGAAAGGCGAGTAGGATTTCTTCATGTCAGCCTTAAAAACTTCAAGATTAAACTTCTTTGCTTGTTTATAAAATATAATGCATAATCAAGATAGTCATTTTTTATCAGCTCGGAGCCATATAAGATATACAGTTCCATCATTTCTTCCGCCAATTCTTCCATGGGTAACTTGTTGGTGAGACTAAGTATGCTCATCTTATTAAGAGCGTGGCATGCCAGATCAAGGTTGTTAATGTCAAACGGCTTTTCTGCATTTCGTTATATTTAATGACCAAAATTATTAGCTTAGCGACCGCAGGAGATATTGCTGTTATCTCATAAGGACGACATAAGTTCCATAGCTTAGTGAGATAGGGTGAAGCCCTACTAGTCATACCTTGATTAATATACAACTCAGCTAGTATCAAATATGGGCTGAAATAACATCATCGTAGTATTTTTGTGACTCTTTACCCAGTTTGGTTTCCCAAATTGTCTAGAGATGCCGAGGCTGCAATCTGGGCTTGTGAATATGATCCTGTTTGTAAATAGGCTGTTGATAGTGTGTTATAAAGCTTGGCAATTAATAATTTTCGTCAAATGTCAAGTTTCCTTTTTTGCTAGAAATTTCGCCATCACTCTATTAAATTCATTAAGAAGTGACTTTATCTGTCGACAGCGAATAATTGTTAATTTTGCACGTTTGGGGTATCTTACTGGATCCTTATGTGATAAACAATTTAAAATTTCGTTAAATATCGATTTAATTGCTGTATTACGTTCCCTTGATATAAAAGATTCGTCTGCGTTTCTGCAAAGAAATTTTTCGGTGTTATTGAAGTATTTAAATTAGATAAAATCCATGTATCGATCATGTCATAGTTTCCATTAGACCTTCCAAAATAGGAAAGTATTGAGTTCAGCCATCCATCATTCGGCGATTTAATATTGAATTCTCGGAAGTATTCTGCAAAAAACTGATGGCGAATCTTATCATAAACAAATGGATGAAGGCTAAGAAAATCTTGATTATCTAATTTTGATAAATTTATAAAGGGAGAAGTCTTATAAATAGAGGGAATGCGCTCAGATGGTCGTATATCCTTGCGTATATTTTTTTCATCAACAAGGCGGTTATAGAACTCTTGTGCCTGCTCATATGTGTTTTTTACGTCTTCAATAAAATGAGTAAGCTTTGAAATGTATGAAACTGAATTATCTGTAATTGGATTATCGGTAATTGGTGGGACAATATAATCGTCTTCAGTATTCTTCCAAACAATGCCAAGATTTGAAAAAATTTTTGTAAGAAGCGACTCAGGAGATGAGGTGAAGGGAGACATAAGTGAAAGGATAGACATAAGCCTAATACCAGTTTTATCTTGATCATCTTTGTTAAGGGTATTTTGAGCGGCTATTTCCAGGACTGTTTGCATGTATAGCCATTCAAAATTATCTGGTGAGACTTCAAGATTATATTTTTGAATGCGGTCGGCGGACTTTCATAAATTACGGAGTTCTCAACGATGCTAATGGCAGATTTTATGGGGATAGGACCAGATTTTTCAAGATAGTCCCGTACAAGCAATGCGAATGATATAACGCTTAATGGTTGAGTGTGAATAAGATGAAGAACTCCATTGGCCTCTTTATCTTTATAGACAATGACAAAGGCGATATTTTTGAGTGCTTAAGGAACAAGTGAATGCGGTGTTTAAAGACAACCCATGGACTTTGTAAGAGGAGATCACTTTGGATGGCGGAATCATTGGTATCGCAGAGCAATAAAAACGTACCTTTGTGACCTCTAAAATAGTCATTATAAATATATTTTTTAAAAATTTCAGATAATTCATTGTACCCATGATCATTAATATTATCTAAAGAAATCACCCAATTATGGTGGTCTTTTATGGAATCTCGAATGTGCGTAAAAGCTTGGTCAATTATAATTTCATCAGAATTATTTAAAATTTCAGAAACATATGATCAAATTTTATAGATTCAGACTTCAAGCGGTCGGAAAGGTCTAAAAGTGAATCGATAAAAGATTCTTTAGAGGAACAATTAATGAAAGCTACAATATTGGATTTAGGTGGCGTAAAATATTTGAAGAATTTTCAGGGAATATTTTTTGACAAAATTCATGAGCTAAAAGACTTTTTCCGCATCCGAGTTTACCATAAAAGCACATATGTTGAATTCCATTTGGATTTTTTACCTTATTTCCATATTTTTCTGTCAGATATTTTAGCTTATCGTCATCGGAAATTATTCCAGTAGCTGGATAGGAGGTGGTATTCTAATATTGATTGAATTGTTTTTTCTATATGAAATAATATAGAAAATATCCAAGTGATCCAAATATTGCTGAAACAGCAACATGCTCTCTGTTTTTTTCAAACCAAGATTTTTTAACATCTTCGTTGGAAGCAGATGAAACCTTTCTGGGGCAATTATACCTAAACAATCTTTGAAATAATCTCAATTTTGCCATCACAAAATGACGTGCGCAAGGGCAATCATTTTAAAAATGTCACACGATGTCTCATGTTTATGGTTGATAGCAAAGTTCGCGTAATATTTATCATTAAAATTATTGTTTCATAACTTCTTGTATTTTTTCTATCTTATTTAGAAAATTTTAATTTAAGAAATGATTTTGTTTCATGATAACTAAACAATTTTGGTATTTGGTTGGCAAAAATCTGTCTTAATAAAAATTAATAAATATCTTTATGAGACTTGGAAAAATTATTTGTTGTTTTATTGAACATTAGTACGGTCAAACCACGACTAACAGAAAACCTCATTCTAAGCTTTTAAATTTTATGCCATATTTTATCTTTTCAAATTCTCAATAATGGAATAGTCGAGCATAAGAATGTGGTGCTGGCGATTGCAGATAATCAAACACTTTAACGTTACAGGTTTAATATAATATTATTACTTTGTATTGATCCAATTTGAGTTTTCCTCGTTTGAAATACTTTAAATAGTAACCCAAAGTCGTTGTTTACCGCATACAGGTAGACAGGATCGATTTCATCCACCTAACGTAGGGGTAATTTCCCTCAGAACAAACTTTGCAAAATATTTTATAATTTCTCATGCCAAGAAATATTTAAAAAAATTCGCAGAGCATTAAAAAAAAATTATCAAAGATGTAGGCGAAAAAAATATACATGTAGGGACGCCGCTTGCGGCATCGCGGACCTAGTGGTCGCACGCAACGCGAGGGTTTAGTGGGTGCGGAAAATTCAAGTCCCACACTACCAGAGCTAGCCGTCTTTGGTGTCTAAGCGGGGAAGGGTGTAATTGCGAGGACCATGATCCGGACCCCAAATCCCACCGGTAAAGTCTCTAAGATAGAAGCGAGCTGGGCTGTGTAGCAGAGAGACCTAGGGTGCCGTGAAAGATTCCCTCAGGCGGTTGGAAAAAAAAATATACATGTACACTATATATAGTCCATATTGACGTGTTCAGACAAAATAACCAGTTGATATACAAACCATTCTACCATAATTAATAAAACTCTTATTTAGCAGGCAGAAGACAAAATGGGTAAAATTATGTGGAAAAAGAAATTAGAGGGCTTTTAAAGACTAATTTGACCAAAGCAAGGGTTAAATACGTTTAAGATATATTAATAATGCTGGAAATACGGCATAAAAAAAATTTGCCCTAATTGGACTAATTCCTGTTTTACTAAATATTTCCATCATCATCCTACTACTGCTTTTATCATTTATATCTATTCCAGTAGCTATTATTAAACTAATAAACTCAGAAAATCAAATATTTCTAATTACATTATTGGATTGATTTTGTTGTGATGCCGCACATTATACATAATTCTAATTTTTAAATGAGTTGAACCTCATTATTTTTGAAATAAGTTAATTTTGATCTTACATAATCATGAATTTCCTTAATCTTTTATGTTATTGTAAAATAAGAATAACAATCAACTTGCGAGTGCAACGCAACGGAAATCCTGTGGTTCATGCGTGTGAAATAGTGGTGATTCTACAAATACATACAATAAAAATGACCGATAACTTATTTTTAATCCTTAAAAGGATGTAATATCATATGATCTAACAATAATAAAAAAACGAAACTGATATGCATAATATTACAATAGGCTGATGATTTAAATTAAATATTTTTCATGGATTCAGTGCCATCTTAAGAATATTTTTAATGATCGTTAGATCACGGTTGCAATGATTCTTGTAGTTGATGAAAATTACATTAAAATTTTTAATATTTAAAAAAAAAATTTTTATATTTAAGCCTTCATTAAATTTTAAAAAGAGACTTCAAAATATCTCGAAGCAAAAATATATTCGATCTATAACCATTGATTCGTTGAAAGATTTTTCAGAGAACGTCAGTTTTTTCAATTATTTTATATTAACCCCTGTCCCTTCATCTTATGAAGAAATTCTTAAAAGATAGAAAAATATTAAGTCCTGATTTCGTTTATTTGATAAATTTATTTAATTTGTTTTTAGGATAACTCAAAGGGTATAAACTCTAACGTCTGAAAGCAGGCAACTCTACGTGCAATTTAAAAAAAAAGACTTTTTAAATTTAGATGTTAATTAATTAGAGTGACCGTCAATTTTTGCAAAAATTCGGGACAGAGGGAAAGAAATTCGCGACATTTAAACTTATCGTTTCAAAATTGTGAAAAAAAATATTAAAGTATTTGTCTGCAGAATAAATTTTTTCTAATGAAGCCGTTTATTTTTTTGCTCTTTTGTTGAATTGTGACATTTTAAGTCCCAGAACAGACGAAACTTATAAATTTTGAGTTTATTATAACTCAAATTATATCTTATTTTAGTTTTCTCCAATTTTTAGGTCAAAAAAAGCATGAATTTTTTTCAAAACGGCCAACGAAATAATTTTTGGTGACCGGAGTTGAAGTTCATGCAAAATATAACCTTTAGCAAGTGAACTAAGGACTAAATTTTTAAAATCTTATTTAAATTCAGTTTATCTTAACTTTATGACCAAAATTTTCTCTGAATTTGTTCTGCCAAAGTTCGGGATATATTTTTTAAATTCGGCAATGTTCTGGAAAATTACACGCAGTCGTTCAATTTTTTATTAAGCGATATTTTAGACTGATAAAGTTCGTCATAAATCTAAGAATGGAAACATTTTACCGCAAATCAATTAAATCTGGACATTTTTTTTCAATTTTTTTGTGTCAGGACCCACCTTGAATTTGATAAAAATTCAAAAGCCCATAATCTATTTGTAACTTAATATTTTTGATGTACGGTCTTGTTGACTATTTTCTCTGATAAAATTTAAATAACCCTCACCTGCTTACAAGCGATGAATTTGCCTCACGTAGGGAAATTGTTATCTGGAATATAAATGACCTTCCCTTCATATTTAGTATTTGCAGATCCCACATTAATTTAAAATAAAACTAATAATATAGACAATTTCATTAACCCTTATCTTATATTTGCTTAATTGGGAGTGCCAATTCAATAAGTACCAGTAGTTCAAACTGTTTTAGAATAAGCTGAGGGGCCAAAATTTGACCCTTGAGCCGAATCGATTGTCCATATTTCATTTAGATTTTATTTAATAATGAGGTATGTTTATGAAATGGGTCTTTATCTCAGACTAGAACAAATTTTTTTAAATTTATCGCATCTGTCCTCATTCACAATACAGGCTCGTGCGTAAAAGGGCTAAGATTCTAGATGTTTATAACTAAATACTGCTTAAATATGGTGTGATGTCCAGATTAAGTATTGATCAGCAAAAAATGCCCCCATAAATTACTACATTTTTGCCTACTGATGAGATATTCTGGTTTAATTTAGTCTAACTAAAATATTTTTGAACCAGGAAAATGTACTATAGCCCAATTGTGAGATTAATACAACCGAAATGTCCTGTTTTTAGTTCATAAGTTGGTAGCTTGGTAAGAAAAGGATAAATTTTTACGATATTTTTAATTATAACTATCGATATACCATAAATTGATCTATAATTTGTGAGAAGAAGATTCAAAAACAGTATTTAACACCTCTAGTGTATTGACCCTTTCTTTCTTTCATGTATTCGATTGAAAATAGGCGAAAACGAAGATTTACAAATTATTAATTTCACTTAACAAAATTACTGTATTTTGTCGTACTTGATGCTAATTAACTTTCAATAACTATTTAAGATCGCTTTTATATTTAAAAAAATAATTATGGAATAATCGTGAAATGAATTTCTAACCGGGTAACAAATTTTTAATCGTTAATATACAGTGATATCTCGCATAATGTACTAAATTTGTTCTATGAGTAAGTTACTTATGTGAAACAATTGTTATGCGAAGCATACTTTGTACTGAAATAGAAAAACAAAAAACTTAATTTTTATGTCGACAAAAAAATTAAAATCTCGGTTTGGAGGAATTCGTGTGTTGATGTCGTTTGATCTCATGAAAAAACGGTGATTCATGACAAACGCGCGAGCTTAAGCGAATAGTCGAATCTGATTTAGTTCATTGGGCAAGGCCAGATTCGTTATGCGATTTTTCTATTGGCAGAAAAAATTACGTTATGCGTATCGCACGTTAACCGAGGAGTACGTTATGCAAGGTATCACCGTAATTAGTTTTATCCCACCCCCTTATTAAAATCCATTTAAGGCTGCCTATAGCCAGAAAATTGTGGTTAGAGAATAATTATAGAAGAATAGTGAAACATAAATCCCTTATAAAAATATTCCTTTATTACTGAGTTTTGTAATCTTTTTTTCTGTATTTTATATTGAATAAAAGCTAATTTTTTGAACTAAAAATTAATTTGTTTTTAATGATCACTGATTAATATTAGAATTTGAGTTTGCGTGCAAATATTCCACAGTTTTCCTGCTTATCCATCGAAATCTTTTTGTCGCACAAAAATTACAAACTCAACGATGTTTCATTTCAAGAAAAATATTTTTGCCGTAAACCACAGGCAAATTTTTTACTTTTCGCACTGAAATCATAAAAAAGAAAACAAAGTCCGACAACTTAAACGAAATTATCTCTGATTTGGCGTTTCAGTTGTTTTTGCACGTGTCAAAAAAGGATCAGCAAAAATTATCTGATTTTAATTGATATTTTTTATTGCGGAATTAGGCCTTTATCACACAACTTTATATCTTGAGCCACCTTCAGGCTTCTGTCCGTGCTCATTCAGCTCAATATAACCTAATTTCGAGGCTGGTCGTTTCAAAGCTCGAATGGCCAGGGCAATATTTCAAAATTATTTTAGAGTATTATTAATTTTATAAATCGAGACTAATCAGTGTTTTGTAATATCCCACGATTTTATTTCTTTTGAAAACCTACGAACAGTTCTACTAATAATAGACTTAAAGCATAAATTTTGTATCAAATATGAATAATTAATTGATTATGCAATTTTAATACCAAATATAACTTTTTAGTCAAGCAAAGTCTTGCATCTATCAATATTAGGAAAGGTATTCGTTCTACTGATGTATATGAGGTCTCCTCTATCAACTTCAACTGTATTCGTATGACCAATATCTATAATTCGCCTGTAATTGTCATCACCGAGTCGTCGAACTTCATAGAACTATTTTTATAAGTAATAAATTACTTCATCTTCGTATTCGCAATGAACTGTATTAATGGCAGTTGGAAGGGGGTTAATATCGATCTCTTTCCATATTGAAGGATTTTCTACGTCATTTTTTTAGATTACCATTCATATCCGAAATATTATATTTAGTATATTTAAAATTGCCAAATTTTATAGTTGAGTCGGGATAATTTTCATAAGGTTGAGATATCTGAGGCTCATCTAATTCCATTATATCACTCTCGTAGCCATCTTCGTCTATCAATGATAATTTCTCATACTGAATATAAATTCAAACTAAACCATTAAAAATTTTGGAATGTACTTGACCGGAACTTCTAGGAATGTAGTAACATTTGCACTGGTAGTAAATTCACACGGAGCCACGGGGATGTATCTCATCGGATAATGTCTTTTTACTTGAATCAAATTCGTTATGTTGAAAAAAAGATAATATGCTGTTGATCTAAGGTAAATGACTCGATCGTAATCAAAGCCTAAATGGCCAGGCTGGACCTCAACCATAAATCTATGCCAGCCTTCGTCAGAGTAAAAGCAATAAAACTTCCGAAGATACCCGTCCGGACCGATTTTTTGATCTCTGGGTATCACTGCTCTTACCATATCACTGCCAAAGGCTACACGATAACTTGGGTAATTGCTATGCGTAATACGACCACAATTAATAAGCTCCCTCTTAATTTTAGTCCAAAAGACTAACCTGAGATTTTGATCTTGTAATATATAGTTGCATGGTGGAATCGTGGATAACTCCCCTTATGGGCAATTGCATTCCACCAAGTTGTCCCTCCATTATCACCGAAAACATCTCATATATACGATATAACTGTTGATGATATATTGAAATTTTGACACGCTGTATTAAATAGAGAATAAAAACCTTTGTCAGTCTATTTTGATGTTCGTAAAAGACTTTCAGGTGCGTACCTTCGCACTCTTGAGTTCTAGTAAGTTTATGACCGTATTTTCGAACCCGATCTCTTGAATCAGGTAAATCAATTCCCTTCATATAATAGACATATTGCAGTATAAGAACTAAATGGTCCGGTACGAAAAGTGGAAGAAGATGATCAAAAGTTATTTTAAGATGAACAGGATGGTGTGACCTCTCAACCTTCATTTTAATCAAATAAATTACTTTAAAACAGACGGTCCTATTAACTCCAGGTTGCCAAGGATATAAAATTGTATCTGCCTGTTGCAAAAATATACTAAATATAATATACAGCATTATTTATCAATTGAAGTTATCCGTTGACCAGAACGTCGCTTAAATACTCGCTTAAAAAGATAAGAATAAAATTCCTGTCAATTGTCATGACTGAATTTCATATGTAAATCATATCTTAAGAAATCATTATACAGTAAAATTATCTTGCATTTGAACTAAATTAAACTAATCTGTCTAGACTTGACCTCAAAACAAATTATTCATCAATATTGTGACTCATCACTTCGAGGCGCAATAAAAATCTATATTAGGAATAATCGCAATACACTGTGTAACATCTGGGTAGCAAACCCAGAATGTTAAATGAAGAACACGCGATACAGGTAAGACTAATTAAACTAACTAATTAAGGTAATTAAGCTAATTGCTTTTATAATGCAATGTCAACTTTTTTGACATTGATGACGTCAATATCACTTTTTTAATTCGTTAATAATTTTCGTCATTCTGGTTCTGTACTTCTCCAATTTCGATTTTATTGTTAGGAGAAGTACAGTATTTTTCTGTATTAATTTCAGCCAGATCTGATGATGGGATCGGTTGTTGGCTCTCCATTACATTCCTCCCCCTTTTAGTAGATTTGTTCATGTGGGCGTGCAAGTATAGCATCAAAATATCATTCGTACTGAGATAGAATTTTTTCAACTCATTGATAAGTCGGTAAATGTAATCTTTTTACTTTTCTCCTGGCCTAAGTTCAAAGGAAATGAATATCAAAAAATATTTGTGCGGTTAAGAATCAGCTTGATACTGTTTGATCTTCTAACCTCGGAAAGGCAAAAATTAGGACAAGTCTTGAGTTTTTATAGCTTCTTTTTTTTCCAGATATCATCGCCGGTCACGCTTTAAGATAGGACATTCCGCATTCTAATGCAATCTGGAGCCTCTCAGAGCGGCGTTAGTTCTATCGCTTGATTTTGAGCTTTTTTTATTGTCTGCAGGTCTTCTTGGTTCATCTTCAAAATTAGACATGCCGCGTTCTGATGCACTCGAAGGCCTCTCAGAACGGCATTAATTTCTATCGATTGAATCTTAGCCTGTGTCATTTTCGCAAAATTCTCATGGTAAATCTTCCGAATAAGCCATGCCACTTTCTGATGCACTCTAAGGCCTCTCAGAATGGCATCAACTCCTATCGCCTCAATCTGAGCTTCGATATCTTGATGGTGACTGGTAATTGGTCATTTATTCGCTATAAATACACCGCTGGCACCAATGTAACATCTGGGTAGCAAACCCAGAATGTTAAATGAAGAACACGCGATACAGGTAAGACTAATTAAACTAACTAATTAAGGTAATTAAGCTAATTGCTTTTATAATGCAATGTCAACTTTTTTGACATTGATGACGTCAATATCACTTTTTTAATTCGTTAATAATTTTCGTCATTCTGGTTCTGTACTTCTCCAATTTCGATTTTATTGTTAGGAGAAGTACAGTATTTTTCTGTATTAATTTCAGCCAGATCTGATGATGGGATCGGTTGTTGGCTCTCCATTACACACTGCAATAATTAAAGTATCGAAAAACTAATTTTTTAGAATAAATTTTATAAAAATCTAACGCAATCTTTTCGTCGTGCATTATGGCGCGGCGGTGGGTGACGATGGCGGAGAATAAAAAAAATTGATTCAGTTTAGCTATGATTATCGTTTTGAATATTATTCGACGATGAGAAATTATAATAATAAATTAAGCTAAATTACCAAATCATTTTTCACCAATTATATAGCTACTGGGGCGATTCCATCCACGTACCATACTTTTGATCATTATGTGATTCTGAAAACAATATAAACGTGATCTAACAGTCAAAAAACGAATTAAGTGAAAGTCAAATATGCCGAGAAGGACATACTTTTTGAATATCAGGTAGTAAATTAGACAATGACAGATTCTATCTATATTCTTATATCTAGATAGCAAGGTTATCAATTTGTTTTTGATGTAATTTAAACTGTAAGATTAGAATTAGTCTATATGTCTCTGCGCATGTCTGTTACATTCCTCCCCTCTTTGTAAAGTTCGGAAAGAATTTTTCCATATAGGCTTTATTCTCTTCCGGGATCCTGATAGGCCTTTTTCGAGGTAACAGCAGTGTTGTATTGTCATCCGCCTTTACTTCGATCACTTTTGGTATACTTTCAGTGCTAATAACTAGTTCAGCAGACAAATTATCAATTTCGTCGATATCTAATATTTTTTTTCCTTTGTCTGGTTCATGATATGGCTTGAGTTTGTTATGATGGGTTATTGTTGTCTTAGATCTGTCATCAATGCGGCAAACCTCGTATGTTGCTGGGCTAAGTTTCTGTAAGATTTCGATGGGGCCGAAATAAATAGGGTCAAGCGAATTTCGATTTAATATCTTCATCAGCACTAAATCGCCTTCTGAAAACATATTGATATGCGTTTTTTCATCATAATTCTTTTTATATGTGGTCTGGTGGTTTCCAATATTTGTTAGTGCGATTTTTTCTTGCTCTTTGATTTTCATCAATAGTTCCTTTGCGAATATATGTGGTTCTTCTTTAATATATTCCTCATTTGATGCAAAAATCGTGTCCGATATGGTCCTCGGCAACCTTCCATATGTAAGTTCAAATGGAGAAAACTCTGTAGTGTCATTAACGGACATTCTAATAGACATCAGGGCAGTCTCAATATGTTTGTCCCAGTCTGGCCCATTTTTTTCGCATAAAAATCTAAGTTTATATTTTATGTTCCTGACGCAACGTTCTGCAATCCCGTTTCCTTCTGGATGGTATGCAGTTGTTCGGGTTTTATTACACCCAAAAATTTGACAGACATGCCTGAATAACTCTGATTCGAACTGCCTGCCTTGGTCCGTATGCAATTGGTATGGTACTCCGAATCGTGTGACGATCGTGTTAAAGAATATATGGGCTGCGGATTGAGCTGTTTGGTTATCTACTGGCACGGCCTCTGGCCACTTCGTGAACTGGTCAATAAATATAAGAATATAACGGTTTCCTCTGGAAGAAACAGGCAACGGGCCAATGTAATCCGCGTGCCAGCAGTGAAAATTTGTTTTTGGTTTGATTGGTTCTAGGTGTTGACGAGGAATGGGGTTTTGATGCTTATTAGTCATGCAAGAAAAACAGTTTTTGATAAAATTTTTAATTTCTACTTTAATTCCAGGCCATGTCAGATTCCTTTGAATCAATTCGATTGTCTTCTTCGTTCCCGCGTGGACGGAGTCAGTTTCGTGGTAGGATTTAATGACTTTTTCTCTTTGTGACTTGGGAACAACTATTAGATCCGTATCTTTATCTTTAATATAATATAATGCCCCCTTGCATATCTTTAGCTTGTTTCGGATTCTCCACAGGTTCATAAATTCTTCGGATTCTTCAAGACGATTTGGGGAAAAATCAGAATTATCGAGAAATTTCTTTATCCTATTTATGTCAGGGTCCTGATTCTGCAGTAGGGATGTCGGTGAAGATGTTTCAAGGTTAATAACGTTGATCGATCGCGAGAGGGCGTCAGCGATTATATTTGAGTGCCCTGATATATGTTTGATGGTAAAATCAAACTCATTTAGCTGTATAAACCATCGAGCTCTGCGATTATGGCAATCTTTGAACGAATTTAAATGTGTTATTGGATTGTGATCAGTAAAGAGGGTAAAATGGCAGCCAAACAGATAGTGGTGAAACTTTTTCGTCGCCCACACGATTGCCAGGATCTCCCGATCGATTGTACTATAATTTTTCTCAGCTCGGTTAAGTTTCCTACTTGCAAAAGCAATCGGCTTCTCATTACCGTTAACAGAATGGAGAAGTACGGCACCAATTGCAATGGCTGAAGCGTCACATTTGAGGATAAGAGGAACATCAGATTGGAACGGTACAAGATTTGGTAGATTTGAAAGTTTTGATTTTAAAATATTGAACTTTTGTTGGTGAGTTTCTGTCCAAGAGAATTTATTATTCTTTTTTATGAGGTCATACAAGCATGAAGCGTCGTCTGCGAAGTTGTCCAAGAATCTATTAAAATAGCAGCAGAAGCCTAAGAAACTTTGAAGGTCCTTAGCATTCTTTGGAGTATTCCAAGACGTAAGACTTCTAGTTTTCTCAGGATCTGCTGAAATTCCTTCTGAAGAGACCACGTGTCCTAAGAAGTTTAACCTTCTAAACCCAATTTGACATTTTGACGGTTTAACTTTGAGACCGGCTTGTTCGAGAATCTTTAGGGTTTGCTTCAGGTGATTGATATGCGAATCCCACGACTCTGAAAAGACAATAATATCGTCAATGTAGCATAAGGCGAATCCGGTGTCGCCTAGTAAAATGTCCAACATTCGTTGGCATGTCGCTGGGGCATTATGTAGCCCAAATGGCATCACTGTGAACTCGAACGACCCCATACCAGGTCCGGTAGAGAAAGCAGTTTTTGGAGAGTCCTTATCATCGATTTCAATCTGCCAATAAGCTGAATTCAGGTCTAGTGATGAATAGTATTCACAACCATTTAATCTATCAAGAATGTCATCCACTAGTGGAAGTGGGTACTGGTCCCTTTGAACTACCTCGTTTAGTTTTCGGTAATCCACACAGAAACGTCTTGTTCCATCTTTTTTTGGGACGAGAGTAACTGGGGAAAGCCAGGGGCTCTTAGATGGTCGAATTATACCGTTTTGAAGCATACCATCTATTTGCATTTTCGCTTCTTGTTCGAGTGATTTCGGGATTCGGTAACAAGGCGTTGTCGACGGTTGCGATAAACCAGTGTTGATTGTGTGTTTGAGGATTTTGCATCTACCGATATCAAATTTTGATTTTGAGAACACATAACCGTTTTCTTGAATCAAGGATTCTACTTGGTTCCTATGATCTAAGTTCAAATTTTCGCAAATTTTTATTTCAGAAATTAGACTTAAGTCAGTCGGGATCGTAGGGTTTGGAATTGAATCACTTACGGCCATTGTCGTAGAGGATGTGCTGGGCTTTGGGATATGAATAGAAGCACCCATGTAGCACAGAAAATTTCTTCCGATTATACAGTCGAAAGATAAATTATCTACGACGTAGAGAACTGCTGGATATGAATGATCATGTAGACAAATTTGGAGTGTTGTTTCGCCCACGATAGTCATTATTGATCCGTTGGCAACGGTTACCTTAATAGGGCATAGAGTTTTCCTTATATGCTTATTTTGCACGTGTGTTGACTTTACAAATGAATATCCCGACCCAGTATCTACTAACCCTTTAATCACGCCTGAACTAGTTTTAACGATGAAAAATATTGCCGTTTCGGAGTCAATTGCTACAACTGTTTCTTGCTTATTTTTTTGGACTAGATAGGATAGATTATTTTTTATCCTTGATTGGTCTTGTTGGCTACAACTATGAGAGGCACAACACGACAAAAAAGATTTAGAATAATTTTTAATATTATCGGTAACATCATCATTATTTTGAGACGTTTTCTTGATTAGTGTCCATAGCTACAACATGGTTCTTGGAATCAGAGCAGATTCTCTCAACGTGGCCCAATCTACCACAGTTTCGACATTTCGCGGTTCCCCTGCACTCAGCTGTATTGTGTTTGCCGCCGCACTTCTTGCAGATGTTATACCTGGGAGATGATTTTTTTGTTTGTTCAGCACTTCGGACTAAAAGCGTTTTCCATCATCCTCTCTAAACGTTTGATTCTGTCTTCGATCGCTGTAGAATTGTTGGATACTGCGAAAAGATTATTTTGTGAAGGTTCTTCAATTAGTTTAGATATCATCCTAGTAGCATCAGCGAGGGATGTGGGTGAATTAACTCGGACAATTCCGCTGATTAAATTTGGAAACGAAGAGAGTAGCTTCTCTAAGATAAGGTGATCTTGGTGTTCGACGGGAATGCTTTGACAAGAGCCGGAGAGGTAATTTCTTAATCGACAAACGTATTGTATTGGCCGTTCACCAACGCGAAGAGACGCGTCGGAAAAGTTTTTGAATGAATAATGAGATGGGTTAAGGTCTTTAAACGCCGAAAGAACTGCCATTTTCAGCCTCTCATATTCAGCAGATTCGTTTTCTGCCTTGAATCCTTTATCACTTGATGACGTGACAATCTCGCGTATCTCTCAAGGAATTGCTAGTAGTAGGTAAGCCGACTTTTGAGATATTGTCCACGAGCGAGCGACAGCCATAAGTTCCAGATTTTCAAGGGCGCATTGCGGATCTTCATCAATAGAAATCTTCAACGAGTCCATTAACCCCTGTCACCAATGTAAGATTAGAATTAGTCTATATGTCCGTGCGCATGTCTATTACAATGTGTTGCGCGTTCTTGAAATTTTAATGATTTGGAGTAGTTTTTTCGCAAATTTTATTAAGAAATTCTATTTTATACATTTTTTATTATATCCGGATTTAAAATTTATCTGGAAATGATTTTCTGTGAGGACTAAAAGGAAGATAATTAGCAAATAAATGCCAATATTAAATTTATTTCAATATTAACAGCAGTCAAATAACTTTTTTGGACGGCTTGTATGATCTTAGATAGAAAGCTTTTATTTGAGTGTTTTTTGTGCTTCCTTGTTTAATTCTTTAGCGGTTTGCATCTTCGTTAAGGAAAAGTTTTTAAATAGATTTTTCTACAAACTTAATTATTTTTAGATGATCTTTTTGACAAAATATAATTCATATTTTGAATTTATCACAATAGCGATTATTAAGGAATATTTGCATTTTTTGAGTAACATAATTTTTCATCGCTATTATTTGAGGATTTCCAGTTAAGAAATCATTACATTACTACAGAGATTATATTTGACAATCCTGCAAAATATTACGTCTGTGCGATTACTTATTTTCAAGCTGACTAAATTCCCCTGATGTAATATTTTTTCATTTACGAAAATTTTAATGCTCAATAGTTACAAAAATATCTATGATTTGTGGTAAAATCTTTAAATATGCAAATATATTCTGAAAATATAATTTGTCTAAATTCAAAATATGGGAAAAGTAACAAAATCTTTTGCGGTTTTTTGCATTCAAAGTTCATAATAGTTATGGTCAGTTTTCAGGAAGGGTCAGAACCTTTGAACAACCTGTACTTCCTTTATCATAACATAAATATATGTAAAGGTGAGACAAATAATTTTATTTATACAAAAATATACTAGTATTAATATAAAATATTTCTGAATACGAATTTATATTCAAAGACTTATAATGTTGCGCAGAGGCACCTTTTAAATTGAATTTTTTGATAAAAGTTGAAAAGCTTATTTGTAATTATTCGTTGATAAACCACATATTAAACTACTTTTAATAACGATTTAAATAATTTTTCTATTCTTATGTAATTCTAAATCATTTAATTCAATAACGAGCAGGAAAATGGATTGGGCTTACTATGAACTCGCAAGAATCAGGAATACGCACAACATCGACATCCTCATTCAAAAAAAAACAAATTTTTATTTAAAAACTGAATCAAAATTAATAAATAAATTATTCTTAAATTTAAAGATCCAATACATACGGCCGTATTATTTTTATAAAACAAATTTTTATAGTGTAAACTAAAAAAGCTGAAAATACTAATAATAACTAAAAATACGAAGAAAATTATTAATTAGTATGCTTTAATATGTTTTTTTGGGATCTTTCACTCATTAGCGGACCCCTTTTTTTTAATCATTGCGCATGCTCTAGATTAAATATTTCTCGAACAGAACTTTAGTTTATATTCGTATGAGAGATAATTTATGATAAAAATTTGTATAAAAAGGAATTTATAGCTCACATTTATGTTTTCCCATCTTTAGAAAATTCTACGATGGCGGGTTATGGAAAAATTAAAAAGTGCGACAGAAATAAAGGAAAAATGCTTAGTAAATTTCAACTTCAGCATTTTTTCAGAAATAAGGATGCTGCTCAATTAAGTCTTTAACATTTTTCATTATTGGCGAGTCAGGCTCTCAAGCGGTCACGTTTCTATATTCTCTAGTTCTTCATCAAGAAAAATCATGTGAATAACTCGCAACCAAAGAAAACTTGTGGCAAAATGCTTGGAGTTTATTGATACCATTATAGGAGAAATGGCATCATTTTTTAGATCGACTAAGCGATGCTTGGCAAAGTAAAATACCGTAGAAGTCACAAAGTTGATAGTGTTAGGATCTTATGTGGTGTAGAAAAGAATCCCTAAAGACTATTATTATTGGTAATGGTTTTTGATTGAACCGAGAATACGATATTAGGCATTATCTGGAGACACATTTTGCCTTACTCTATCATTATCACAAGCATCTTCCGAAGCTTTTTAAATTTAAACCAATATTATACGCACCTTACAGTTAACCATTCACAAAATTTTGTCGATCCACAAATAGATACGTTTACAAAAGTATCGGAGGAACGTGAAACACAATGAAATACTAAATATATCCAATATATAGAACGCTCTATTGATGAAGATTTAAATATTTTACAGTTATTGATCGATGATTTTTTAAGAAAGTTGCAGTGAAGTCAAGCTAATTCAAGAGATTTGTGAGGTTCCTTTGTTAGAGCCTTATCGAAATAATTTTTATATGATCTGTTAATTTATTGATAAAATTAAAATATTTTTCTGATTTAATAATTGCGCAGCACGCATATTTTTCTTTTGTTCGTTTTAGGGCCATTTTTGCCCTTTAAATCAGTTTTTTTCTGCAAAATGTTATCAATTAAATTAAATTTTAATGCTTTTATTGTGTCAGAATCTTTTAAATCGTGATATTTTTGGGTGTATTTAATGCGCATGCTTGTCATAATGGTATAGGGGTCCGTTAATGAGTGATTCAGCCGTTTTTTTTGCAATAAATTATAGAAAAATAAACAATTAATGTGACTTTGATTGTTTTTTTTGTTTATGTTGCGTCATCATTACAATCACATGCGTCACATATGGCGTTCAAAACTGCCATCTATTACGATCATCAACGACCAGTTTCATTCAGAATGGGCTCAAAAAAACCAGTCTCAGAGGAATTTAGAAAAATAATTATACGGGGTGTCGTCGAAAGAGGAAAATCTATTTGCATGATGGCAAAAGCTTTATCCATTCCAAGATCAACTGTGAGCAGTATCGTTAATAAATATCGCCAAACAGGAGATATGAAACCGAAAAAAAGAGGAGGAGCTCGAAACACTAAACTCACTCCCGAAGTTAAAGAAAGAATTATTTCTTTGATGGATGACAATGTTTCAAAAACGCTATTAGACATTAAAACAAATCTTCAAATTGATTTAAATACCACAACTATTTGGCGCTGTCTTAAAAAAATGGGACATGATTTTAAACTTATTCTGCCGATTTCTGAAATTAAAAATGATCAAGAGATTAAAATGGCCAGAAAATTCTACGTGCAGTGGTACAAGTGTTTACCTTCTGCCACAATGCATTCTAAAGTTATATTTGTTAAAGAATCGACATTTTATATGCATTTAATAAAGACTCAAAATAGTAATCCTAAACCAGGATCAAAAAGCCCAAAATTAGATCTTCCAAGGGGTCCAAATCTTACCTTGATCATTGCAATTAGTAGAAATAAGATCATCTTAACCAAGGTCATATATTGTAAAAGTACATCAGAAATTTATCATGAATTTTTAAACAAACTGGTCACTGAAATGGGAACTTCCGATTTTACCGTTATTATGGAGGATCAACGAATAAATCTTGGTCTTACATCATTTCATGAATCTTATTCAGTCTCAGTTGAGTTTCTACCTCAATTTAGTCCATTTTTAAATCCATGTGAGGCTGTGTTTATGCATCTGAAAAATTCCATCAGGAGAAGCGGAGTTTTAGCAGGGACTGACGATCTTACAGAGAGAATGATGTCAGCTTGTAATCAGATCAAACCACACCACATCAATTTGAAGAATACTCTTTTCTGAGGCAGAAAAATATTTCGATAAGTGTTTGAATGAAGAAGACATTCTGATTGAATAATCTTAGTTTTTCATATCTTAATATATAAATATTTTTTTTTATTTTCATATTAAAGAATAACTCGGGAAATTTTTTGATAATGGCGATATCGCACAGTTTAACCCAAGACACTGAATCACTATTTTAAAGACTATTTAATTGATCATTAATATTTTTATGATCTTGTTTACTCCCTATATGTCATTTAGATATATATCAAAAAATACATTCGACCCCTGTCTTATTTTCCATACTCTCTAATTTTCCTTGAATAAAAAAATAAAATTAGTTTAAAAAATATATGATTTCTCATCGAGATGTAAATTTATATCGGATAGTATATATGAATGGGAATTTAAAGAAAAAATTCTTTACTTTTTTGATTGTCAAAAATAATTCAAGAATCTTGTGTAATTTTAAACTACAAAACGGATTGAACATAAATTTTATTGACATTTAAAACGATAATGCATTTTGTGGAAGGCTTTATATATTAAAAAATTTATTTGGCTCACCATTAAACTAAATATCACTAGAATCAGGGAAAATTTTGAATATTGATGTAACGGAGTATTCATCAGACGCCGAAGCTAAAAATAAAAAAAAATATGGAAAAGATAAGGCATGGAATTGTGATAAAAAAATTTTTAGGGCTAATCCCATCAAAAATTTTAGTTTTTAAAAATCGATAAGCCTACGGAGAGATAAAAAGACATAGTCATACTTTTACCATAGAAAAGCTAGTTTTTGCCCGATAAGGGAAAGAACTTAAGAAAGGAATGTTAAATTGTTTAGACTGATTGACCAATTTTAATCATCGCGGTTATTTAAGTTTTTTAAATAATATAAATGCTATTTTAATGTTAATTTGATTATCTTATTAAATTGAGTCATTTTACCTTAAGCTTTTGATTTGTTTTAGATTTACTTATTTTTTTACAATTCTTCGTGCCCTCACTTTTACAAAAAACTATTTTAAATTTAAAGAAACATCCGAATTAGAATATAGAATGATATAAGATTAAATAATATTCTAAGATTTTACATATTTATAATTTTATTTTTCACTCTAATTGTTAAAAATGCCAACACCTTAATTTTCCACCCTGTCTTATTTAGCAATTTTAGGGAGACGTAAATTCTAAAAAGTTGAAAAATAAGACAGTATTGACTGTAATTGGTTATTTTTATTTTTTAATAAAATGGCCTTTTAAAGGATAATTATATTTTCTACCTTACCTCAAATCCGTATCTAAAATAATGCCAAGCTTTCTCTTTTTTTTGGTAAATTTAACAAGATAAAATACAGTGTTAATTTTTAATAATTTTATGAGGTTTGACAAGATTTGGTAAATTAAATACTATAAAGATCGCAAAGACTGCTTTCTTACAACCACTTTTTTTATTTTTTTTAAATTTTAGCAGGCCCTAGGTTGATTTCAGACATGTTTTGGTAATATAAACAAATTGTACAGCCCCTGGAATTTTTTCTTTTAAGACCATAAATTTTTTTAAAATTCATTTAATTTTTTAAATATGTTCCAAATGTTGTTGTAGAACATCTAATTGTTATTTTAGATTTTAAAATACCAAAAATTTTGTTTGTAAGCAACTATAAAAAATACGATATTGTAGTGTAACTTCGTGTGCGACATTAATTCGTGGATAATCTAAAAACTAATTACACATATTCAAGACCGTTACAGCAGATTTCATATATTTTCGCATGCTCCCCCTTTTAACCTATTTATTATAAATTTACATCAATACAAAGTTTTCACCTCATTTTCGCCATTTTTCCGATCAACAACAAGATAATAATAATATTAAGCAACAATCAAAGCCATATAAGAGGCTAAAATTAGATAAAAAAATAAAAACAGTCAATAAATATTAAACTGGCCTGATACCATCTCAAATCTCAAGATATGAAGCGATTCCATGCGCAACTATGAGAGGGGTGATAAGTAAATTCTTAAAAACAGGCATTACAGTTCTGAAAATTGTGGTGGACCTCACAATCTTAAACTTACTTCTGAAAGAAAAGAATATTTTCAAAATCAAATCGATCTTAACTAAGCTTTTTTGCTTAAAAAATTAAAAATTTTGAATCGAGAAAAATTTTAAGTACTATAAGGAATAACTGTAATATACAATGTCATTGAGCACTTTAGTTGCTCGTTTAAAGCGACTTAATGTAATTCCTGCAACGAGGAACTGTAACGACAATATCTTAAAAAGATAAGATTATGCGATGAATTTTATAGAAATCGAAGAAAGATATAGTGAGGATAGTATATTTTTTGTCGATGAAGTATGATTCAATGTAAGAAGGAGACCTACAAAAACACGATCAGCTATGGGAACCACTCCAGTGAAAACTGCTCCCCAAATAGGTCTAGGAGCATTTTAGTTTGTTTTGGAATGAATAGAAATGGAAATATTTTTAAGAAAACATCGATTAGGTCATACGAAAAAACTTCATTTTTAGGAGAAACACTCCCTTTGCAAAAAAATATCAGCCACCTTGTTTTTCATCATAGATGATAATTTTAATTAAAAATTTTATAGCAAAAACTATTTACATATATTATCTGCAATGAATTGTTAAATGAGACTGAAATACAACAAACTTTTAGGCGGTTCCATTTTTTTTAGAATTTGATTTTAAAAGTTTCTACGGATTATCTGCCAATACATGCTCAACGGAGTTCGTATCAGGAGACTGATAATGACATTCGAAACTGATAATATAATTTGTCCTGATAAAATTTTTTATTTATCTTACTTTTAAGAGCGGGACTATTGTAATTAATAAAATGAAAACTTTTAAATTTATTTTTTTGGAGACGATTGGTAATTTTAGTTAGTAAAGGTATCTAATTAATAGTATCCATATTCTAGTTAAAAAAAAAACAAGGTTCTTACAACTCTTGAGAAAATATAACACTAACACATAACATTTGCACCTCCATTTTTTATGGTCTCATTAATATTTTTGTAATCGTAAATATTTCCTGATTGGGTGTTAATTGCGCACAGTACAAATTGCACGCATTTAAAATTTTCTTTCCTTTTTAAGCTTTTGAAACGAATTTTTTGTCTTATAATAATTTACACATTGTTATAATGTCCAAAAAATCAAATTTTAAGAAATTGAATAATATTTCTTTATTTTGGGATACCAAATCTATCATTCTCTGGATTTAAAATTTGTGAATTTTAATAATTTTTATTTTAGATATCGCATATAGTATAGCCCTTATGAATTTATTCACTTTTTATGTTTATTTACTTTTTTGTTGAGTGTTTACTTTTGTAAATATTTACATTTAATTCTATTATAAAACATCCATTTATATTGATTGTCAATTTATTTTTGATTCTAATAATTATGAAAAATATTATCTAAAAGATCATTTTCTAAAAACAAAGTTATAAAATACTTTTTTTTGAAGATAAAAAAAAATACACAACATTATTCATTTAAAAATTTAACTTAAAACTGACGAATTATTTGATATCTATCGATTAGTTTTTTTGGTTGTATCTGCAGCTTATTTTTTACCTTTGATTAGTTATGAGCATGAATTGAGAATTTTATTTTTAAGTTAAAGAAGTTTTTTGTATTTTATTATATTTTCAGACCTGCCATTTTGTTTGTCCCTTAAGTAGAGCTTTGGCTGAGAAAAAGATCGCTTTAGAATAAAAACTTTTCTATCATCATTCAAATACTCTTTGATTTCTGCAAAAAATAATTAATTGTCCTCAACTGCATTAATTATTTAAATCTTATGTAAAAACAAGGTAATTTTTGAGAATAAAATTTAACTTAAGTGCTTATTTCACTGAAGATCTGTCATATAATTTGAACATACATATAATTTATTCCTAAATCAATGCTAATTTTATCTTTTTTTAAGCTATCTGAGATACAAGTGTAATTTCAACACTACACTTGAATCAATTTTATTAAAAAATACGAAAATGCGCATTGAAGTAAAAATCTGATAAAATTATTTCAGTACTAGCTACATTTGTCAATTTGAAATCTCTAGAAAGGCCTTATTAAAAATATTTTATGTGTTTTTTTTAAATCCAATATTATCTCTGTAAATTACATTTCCTGCAATACGTTATGACATTAAGCTCTAACAGTTTAATCATCATAATCAACACATACACCCCGTACAAAAATTTTAGGACCGATCAGTTTTTTTAGCTTTTTTTTATAAATAATTGCTTTTTATGAAAAGAATTGATATCATATAAAAAGTAATATTAATTTAGATATAATAGCTAAAAATGAGGGTAAAATATTAAAAAATGAAAAAGTTATATACGGTTTTGTGCTTTTTTGATGTTAAAAATCGTCCAAAAATTTTAGGACTCAAAGATGAACTGCGCTATTAAAAAATCAAAGTTCATAGAACTAATATAAATCAAATTCTAAGGACCCATATTTTTTATTTTGCAGAATAGAATTGTGGTAAAAAAGATATAAAAATTTTGAAATTGTGACTATCTTAGTTATATTAATGAAGATTTAATAATATCAATAAATTCATCACAGCATATATTAACTTAAAATGATACATTTTTGCAACATGAATGAATTTTTGATGAGTAAATTGGGGAAAAATTACAATTTTTTTTGACTCCATTAATATACCGCGCATGACAAATAATAAAATTAATGATAAATTTTATTGTTTATTGCATCTTTTTATGCTTCTAAATCTTTAAAAATACCTTGAATTGGTAGATTTGATCAATTTTTTATATAATCTAGTGGTATTTTAATTTCTTAGTGTTTTATTGCAGACCATAACTAACGTATGCGGCTTATACAGTCTCTCATTTTGGCACACTTTTTAGGATAGGTTGCTCCAAACATTCTCAATTGCTATAATATCAGCTGTTAATGGAGGTCAATCCTGTAATGCAAAGCCTTGATTCTCAAAGTATGATATTGTGGATTTTTATAAGTGACGTGTGCAAAAATCATATTTAAAGATTAAATCTTTTATTAAGCTCACAAGAACATCGTCAAGTAAAAATTTTTCCATTTTTAAAAATTTTCTGTGTTACACCTTTATTATCGGCATCTTCTTATTAAATGATATTGCAGCATCAACAATTTATGATATAAAACAATCAAAATTTTCTTTTTAAATATTTTTTTTCGTTTAGATGATTTTATAAAGAGCTTTTTTTTCATTTAAACCGACAAGCGAGAACCCCAGTTAAATCAATCTTGATTGAAATCATTTTTAACCCATGTTGTACGATTCGATTTATGTTTTTCTGCCATTACTGTGCATAAAGACTTTTTAAATTGGCATACCTCATTATTAAGATAATTTTTAATGATTTTTTTTTTGCAGAGTGATTAAATTTTATTTTCTGACTTATAAATAATATTATGTCTACTCCAATTTTAAACTTTCTTTCATTATTATCTCACCAAATATTTTTGCATAATTATACATCACACAAATTTTCCAGTAAGATTTTTTATTACCTTTGAGTGCCTGACATCATGCTTGCATTAGTTTATTTTTTTGAAAAATAACAGTAATTTATGAATAATTTTCTATAAATGCAACGACTATTCTCTTTTTAAACACTGAAAAAGATTTTATTTTGCCTACATCGCATCAATATTTGAAAATTCAAATAGCCGCCTATAAATTTTACAACCGGCGGAAAAAATGGATTCCATAAATTTGTAATTTTTCCCAATTTACTCATCAATAATTCGTTCATGTTGCAAAAATGTATCATTTTAAGTTAATATTTGCTGTGTATGAATTTATTGATATTATTAACTCTTCATTAATATAACTAAGATAGTCACAATTTCAAAATTTTTTATATCTTTTTTTACCACAATTCTATTCTGCAAAATAAAAAATATGGGTCCTTAGAATTTGATTCATATTAGTTTTATGAACTTTGATTTTTAATAGCGCAGTTCATCTTTGATTCCTAAAATTTTTGGACGATTTTAACATAAAAAAAAGCACAAAACCGTATATAAACTTTTTCATTTTTTTAATATTTTACCCTCATTTTTAGCTATTATATCTAAATTAATATTACTTTTTTATATGATATCAATTCTTTTTATAAAAAGCAATTATTTATTAAAAAAAGCTAAAAAAACTGATCGGTCCTAAAATTTTTGTACGGGGTGTATTTAGAATCTTTTAATTGTTTTATTCCTGGTAAATTTTTTTTTTATTTTTACAAAAAAATTTTATATAATATTTAGCGAACTTAGAGCTGGGAATTTTATAAAAATACATCCTCATTAAAACCATAGCCATAATTAAAGTTAATAAATTTCAATTACAAACCAATCTGCCAAAGAGAAAAAATTGATGTCTTAAAGAATCAAAATTGAATAAAAAAATTTCAGTAATTTTTTCTCTGATATTGCATGTAATAAAAAAGATTTCTAATTGATGACTAAGCTTAGCGGGCATTTTTTTAGCAATAATTTTATTAAAATTTACAAAGTCTTACATGTAAAACGATTCACCTTCCCTTATTGTGCATTTTAAATGCCAATATTTTTTTATTTCCCTCGAACAGAGGTCTGGCCCCAAATCAAAGGTCGAAACGCATTTAAATCCCCACATAAAATTTTCGACAAGACATTATTTTCAACCCTTTTAAAATAGGGGGTTTCTTATATCGATAAATTTAAATGCTTTAAATTACAATTGTTTTCTTTAATAACTATATATTTACTCACAATGATGTTGCGCGCAATATATATTTTGCAGCCAGATATTTACCATAAGAAATTTTTGTGATTATTAACGAGTTTTTATCATTTTTATCACAATAATTCTTGACGATATTGAGTAAAAGAACTCTATAAGTTTTATGAGTCAACACACTGAGAAATTCAGAAGCAACTCAGTAAAATAAATCAAAATTGTTTTTAGGCACCATAATTTGATTAAATTACAAAAAAATTAACATTATTTTATTAAAATCAATTTATATCCATGAAAAAAAATTTGTGCGCAATTTGTACTGTGCGCAATTAGATATTTACCCATAATTTATACATTTGTATTTTTTTGTATTTTGTTACAATTGTTGATTTACTGAATTTTTTCCCGCTCTTTATTTTTAATTTTTATTTTGAATCGTTTTCAAAAATAAAACTATTTTTGTTTGCATTTATTGGATTATCTTGATATCTTGACCTGAAAGTAATTAAAATTGGTCATATCAAACCTTTCTATTAAAGTATAGGTTTGTTTGAAATTTTTTTGCTCATTTATTTGACGATTTTTCTGTCAGCGGTATATAACTCAGCGATTTTTATTCCTTAAAATTTCTCAAGATATTCACTAATTATAAAATTTTTTATCTTGACTCATTGGTTAAGCCATTATACAAAGTTCATTTTTATTTACACTTAAACAAGAAAAAAAATTATTCATGTGAGAAATTCGTAAAAAAGAATAAACTGGATCATAATTTTTTGCAATATGTGTGAATAAGTTGCCTATTTTTGATCTTATTAATTTGGGACCTGCGAATCGTAATTTTTTTTAGAATCTGATATACACATGCTTTTTAATATTGCCTTCGACTTTTGTGGCCAAATTTATACTGTTATCAAACTTTATTCAAATATTTTACGGTAAGAATAAATTTAATTGAATAAATCTACTGAATTCGGAAAAATATTATTTAAAAAAGGGATATTTTATGCTTCTGAATGCATATAATAATCATTTAACGACTTATTTATAGATTAAAATTGTAGATATATTCAGAGTAATATTTGAGAAACTGATTCGTTTTTCGTTGTAATATTTTAATTTATATATTTTACTCATATTTAGCCACTTCTCTTAATTTCTGCAAATCATCTACGATTTTTAACAATCCTTATTGGGTCCTTTAAGCCACACCAGACACTTTTAATTTATTTAATAATATTTCCTGCCAGATAATATAACTATTTGAAAAATTTGAATCGAATCTCATTTTTTTTCTTATCGAATATTCTCAGCGTCCTATTATTAATGGTGAATTCTATCAAAATTTGTGATTAATGCATAAAATATAATATAAGCCTTCAATAATAAAACTTTACGAAAATGAGATTTTTTATCATAGAAATTTAGGGTGGCTAAATTTTTTTGCAAGTTAGTCTATTTCCAATTTTTTTGAATATTTAAGAAGTACTGATCTTCTGAACACTGTAGTTGTCATGGATAATGTTATGTTTCATAATTCTATGAGGTTAAAGAATTTTTCGAAAGCCATAGCATCGAATTTCTATCTTCCCTTAAATTCACCTTTCTTAAATCAGATCGAAAACATGTTATCGAAATGGAAATTCTATATGAAAGAAAATAGTCAAAAAAGTTAAAATGTACTTATGCGCTTAATAAAAAAAAGGAATAAATCAAATTAAAGACCAAGATTATTAAAAATACTTACCGCAACATGCAAAAATGTATCCGGCTTTCCTTGCTCAAAAATCAATAACTCAATGAATATTAAATTTAATAAATTAAGATCGATTTTTTATTTAGCGTTTCTAACGGA
>JBBNEX010000358.1:0-33022 GCA_038021265.1 Cyprinella venusta | reverse complement strand
TGAAGGGTCTAGAGCCTCCATTTTTGCGCGCTGGTCGAAGTCTCGTGGCCCTCTGTCAGAATCCAGAGTTTCAAGAAGATCGGAGGGGGTCAAAATTTCGGCCAAAAACGACAGTGTTACCCCTTATGTTTTTTTTTTTCAGGTCAAAACTTTGACATCCGATATCTCGGCTCTGGAAGGGTCTAGAGCCTCCATTTTTGCGCGCTGGTCGAAGTCTCGTGGCCCTCTGTCAGAATCCAGAGTTTCAAGAAGATCGGAGGGGGTCAAAATTTCGGCCAAAAACGACAGTGTTACCCCTTATGTTTTTTTTTTCAGGTCAAAACTTTGACATCCGATATCTCGGCTCTGGAAGGGTCTAGAGCCTCCATTTTTGCGCGCTGGTCGAAGTCTCGTGGCCCTCTGTCAGAATCCAGAGTTTCAAGAAGATCGGAGGGGGTCAAAATTTCGGCCAAAAACGACAGTGTTACCCCTTATGTTTTTTTTTCAGGTCAAAACTTTGACATCCGATATCTCGGCTCTGGAAGGGTCTAGAGCCTCCATTTTGCGCGCTGGTCGAAGTCTCGTGGCCCTCTGTCAGAATCCAGAGTTTCAAGAAGATCGTAGGGGGGTCAAAATTTCGGCCAAAAACGACAGTGTTACCCTTATGTTTTTTTTTCGGGTCAAAACTTTGACATCCGATATCTCGGCTCTGGAAGGGTCTAGAGCCTCCATTTTTTGCGCGCTGGTCGAAGTCTCGTGGCCCTCTGTCAGAATCCAGAGTTTCAAGAAGATCGGAGGGGGTCAAAATTTCGGCCAAAAACGACAGTGTTACCCCTTATGTTTTTTTTTTCAGGTCAAAACTTTGACATCCGATATCTCGGCTCTGGAAGGGTCTAGAGCCTCCATTTTTGCGCGCTGGGCGAAGTCTCGTGGCCCTCTGTCAGAATCCAGAGTTTCAAGAAGATCGGAGGGGGTCAAAATTTCGGCCAAAAACGACAGTGTTACCCCTTATGTTTTTTTTTTTCAGGTCAAAACTTTGACATCCGATATCTCGGCTCTGGAAGGGTCTAGAGCCTCCATTTTTGCGCGCTGGTCGAAGTCTCGTGGCCCTCTGTCAGAATCCAGAGTTTCAAGAAGATCGGAGTGGGGTCAAAATTTCGGCCAAAAACGACAGTGTTACCCCTTATGTTTTTTTTTTCAGGTCAAAACTTTGACATCCGATATCTCGGCTCTGGAAGGGTCTAGAGCCTCCATTTTTGCGCGCTGGTCGAAGTCTCGTGGCCCTCTGTCAGAATCCAGAGTTTCAAGAAGATCGGAGGGGGTCAAAATTTCGGCCAAAAACGACAGTGTTACCCCTTATGTTTTTTTTTCAGGTCAAAACTTTGACATCCGATATCTCGGCTCTGGAAGGGTCTAGAGCCTCCATTTTTGCGCGCTGGTCGAAGTCTCGTGGCCCTCTGTCAGAATCCAGAGTTTCAAGAAGATCGGAGGGGGTCAAAATTTCGGCCAAAAACGACAGTGTTACCCCTTATGTTTTTTTTTCAGGTCAAAACTTTGACATCCGATATCTCGGCTCTGGAAGGGTCTAGAGCCTCCATTTTTGCGCGCTGGTCGAAGTCTCGTGGCCCTCTGTCAGAATCCAGAGTTTCAAGAAGATCGTAGGGGGTCAAAATTTCGCCCAAAAACGACAGTGTTACCCCTTATGTTTTTTTTTTCAGGGTCAAAACTTTGACATCCGATATCTCGGCTCTGGAAGGGTCTAGAGCCTCCATTTTTGCGCGCTGGTCGAAGTCTTGTGGCCCTCTGTCAGAATCCAGAGTTTCAAGAAGATCGTAGGGGGTCAAAATTTCGGCCAAAAACGACAGTGTTACCCCTTATGTTTTTTTTTTCAGGTCAAAACTTTGACATCCGATATCTCGGCTCTGGAAGGGTCTAGAGCCTCCATTTTTGCGCGCTGGTCGAAGTCTCGTGGCCCTCTGTCAGAATCCAGAGTTTCAAGAAGATCGGAGGGGGTCAAAATTTCGGCCAAAAACGACAGTGTTACCCCTTATGTTTTTTTTTCGGGTCAAAACTTTGACATCCGATATCTCAGCTCTGGAAGGGTCTAGAGCCTCCATTTTTGCGCGCTGGTCGAAAGTCTCGTGGCCCTCTGTCAGAATCCAGAGTTTCAAGAAGATCGGAGGGGGTCAAAATTTCGGCCAAAAACGACAGTGTTACCCCTTATGTTTTTTTTTTTCGGGTCAAAACTTTGACATCCGATATCTCGGCTCTGGAAGGGTCTAGAGCCTCCATTTTTGCGCACTGGTCGAAGTCTCGTGGCCCTCTGTCAGAATCCAGAGTTTCAAGAAGATCGGAGGGGGTCAAAATTTCGGCCAAAAACGACAGTGTTACCCCTTATGTTTTTTTTTCAGGTCAAAACTTTGACATCCGATATCTCGGCTCTGGAAGGGTCTAGAGCCTCCATTTTTGCGCGCTGGTCGAAGTCTCGTGGCCCTCTGTCAGAATCCAGAGTTTCAAGAAGATCGGAGGGGGTCAAAATTTCGGCCAAAAACGACAGTGTTACCCCTTATGTTTTTTTTTCAGGTCAAAACTTTGACATCCGATATCTCGGCTCTGGAAGGGTCTAGAGCCTCCATTTTTGCGCGCTGGTCGAAGTCTCGTGGCCCTCTGTCAGAATCCAGAGTTTCAAGAAGATCGGAGGGGGTCAAAATTTCGGCCAAAAACGACAGTGTTACCCCTTATGTTTTTTTTTCAGGTCAAAACTTTGACATCCGATATCTCGGCTCTGGAAGGGTCTAGAGCCTCCATTTTTGCGCGCTGGTCGAAGTCTCGTGGCCCCTCTGTCAGAATCCAGAGTTTCAAGAGGATCGGAGGGGGTCAAAATTTCGGCCAAAAACGACAGTGTTACCCCTTATGTTTTTTTTTCAGGTCAAAACTTTGACATCCGATATCTCGGCTCTGGGAAGGGGTCTAGAGCCTCCATTTTTGCGCGCTGGTCGAAGTCTCGTGGCCCTCTGTCAGAATCCAGAGTTTCAAGAAGATCGGAGGGGGTCAAAATTTCGGCCAAAAACGACAGTGTTACCCCTTATGTTTTTTTTTCTGGTCAAAACTTTGACATCCGATATCTCGGCTCTGGAAGGGTCTAGAGCCTCCATTTTTGCGCGCTGGTCGAAGTCTCGTGGCCCTCTGTCAGAATCCAGAGTTTCAAGAAGATCGGAGGGGGTCAAAATTTCGGCCAAAAACGACAGTGTTACCCCTTATGTTTTTTTTTTTCGGGTCAAAACTTTGACGTCCGATATCTCGGCTCTGGAAGGGTCTAGAGCCTCCATTTTTGCGCGCTGGTCGAAGTCTCGTGGCCCTCTGTCAGAATCCAGAGTTTCAAGAAGATCGGAGGGGGTCAAAATTTCGGCCAAAAACGACAGTGTTACCCTTATGTTTTTTTTTCAGGTCAAAACTTTGACATCCGATATCTCGGCTCTGGAAGGGTCTAGAGCCTCCATTTTTTGCGCGCTGGTCGAAGTCTCGTGGCCCTCTGTCAGAATCCAGAGTTTCAAGAAGATCGGAGGGGGTCAAAATTTCGGCCAAAAACGACAGTGTTACCCCTTATGTTTTTTTTTCAGGTCAAAACTTTGACGTCCGATATCTCGGCTCTGGAAGGGTCTAGAGCCTCCATTTTTGCGCGCTGGTCGAAGTCTCGTGGCCCTCTGTCAGAATCCAGAGTTTCAAGAAGATCGGAGGGGGGTCAAAATTTCGGCCAAAAACGACAGTGTTACCCCTTATGTTTTTTTTTCAGGTCAAAACTTTGACATCCGATATCTCGGCTCTGGAAGGGTCTAGAGCCTCCATTTTTGCGCGCTGGTCGAAGTCTCGTGGCCCTCTGTCAGAATCCAGAGTTTCAACAAGATCGGAGGGGGTCAAAATTTCGGCCAAAAACGACAGTGTTACCCCTTATGTTTTTTTTTTTTCGGGTCAAAACTTTGACGTCCGATATCTCGGCTCTGGAAGGGTCTAGAGCCTCCATTTTTGCGCGCTGGTCGAAGTCTCGTGGCCCCTCTGTCAGAATCCAGAGTTTCAAGAAGATCGGAGGGGGTCAAAATTCTCGGCCAAAAACGACAGTGTTACCCCTTATGTTTTTTTTTTCAGGTCAAAACTTTGACATCCGATATCTCGGCTCTGGAAGGGTCTAGAGCCTCCATTTTTGCGCGCTGGTCGAAGTCTCGTGGCCCTCTGTCAGAATCCAGAGTTTCAAGAAGATCGGAGGGGGTCAAAAAAACGGCCAAAAACGACAGTGTTACCCCTTATGTTTTTTTTTCAGGTCAAAACTTTGACATCCGATATCTCGGCTCTGGAAGGGTCTAGAGCCTCCATTTTTGCGCGCTGGTCGAAGTCTCGTGGCCCTCTGTCAGAATCCAGAGTTTCAAGAAGATCGGAGGGGGTCAAAATTTCGGCCAAAAACGACAGTGTTACCCCTTATGTTTTTTTTTTCAGGTCAAAACTTTGACATCCGATATCTCGGCTCTGGAAGAGTCTAGAGCCTCCATTTTTGCGCGCTGGTCGAAGTCTCGTGGCCCTCTGTCAGAATCCAGAGTTTCAAGAAGATCGGAGGGGGTCAAAATTTCGGCCAAAAACGACAGTGTTACCCCTTATGGTTTTTTTTCAGGTCAAAACTTTGACGTCCGATATCTCGGCTCTGGAAGGGTCTAGAGCCTCCATTTTTGCGCGCTGGTCGAAGTCTCGTGGCCCTCTGTCAGAATCCAGAGTTTCAAGAAGATCGGAGGGGGTCAAAATTTCGGCCAAAAACGACAGTGTTACCCCTTATGTTTTTTTTTTTCAGGTCAAAACTTTGACATCCGATATCTCGGCTCTGGAAGGGTCTAGAGCCTCCATTTTTGCGCGCTGGTCGAAGTCTCGTGGCCCTCTGTCAGAATCCAGAGTTTCAAGAAGATCGGAGGGGCTCAAAATTTCGGCCAAAAACGACAGTGTTACCCCTTATGTTTTTTTTTCAGGTCAAAACTTTGACATCCGATATCTCGGCTCTGGAAGGGTCTAGAGCCTCCATTTTTGCGCGCTGGCCGAAGTCTCGTGGCCCTCTGTCAGAATCCAGAGTTTCAAGAAGATCGGAGGGGGTCAAAATTTCGGCCAAAAACGACAGTGTTACCCCTTAAGTTTTTTTTTCAGGTCAAAACTTTGACATCCGATATCTCGGCTCTGGAAGGGTCTAGAGCCTCCATTTTTGCGCGCTGGTCGAAGTCTCGTGGCCCTCTGTCAGAATCCAGAGTTTCAAGAAGATCGGAGGGGGT
Organism: Cyprinella venusta; assembly: GCA_038021265.1. Lineage (NCBI taxonomy): Eukaryota > Metazoa > Chordata > Actinopteri > Cypriniformes > Leuciscidae > Cyprinella > Cyprinella venusta. Next base: position 27,743 of record JBBNEX010000358.1, on the reverse strand, counting down.
CAAAATTTCGGCCAAAAACGACAGTGTTACCCCTTATGTTTTTTTTTCAGGTCAAAACTTTGACATCCGATATCTCGGCTCTGGAAGGGTCTAGAGCCTCCATTTTTGCGCGCTGGTCGAAGTCTCGTGGCCCTCTGTCAGAATCCAGAGTTTCAAGAAGATCGGAGGGGGTCAAAATTTCGGCCAAAAACGACAGTGTTACCCCTTATGTTTTTTTTTCAGGTCAAAACTTTGACATCCGATATCTCGGCTCTGGAAGGGTCTAGAGCCTCCATTTTTGCGCGCTGGTCGAAGTCTCGTGGCCCTCTGTCAGAATCCAGAGTTTCAAGAAGATCGGAGGGGGTCAAAATTTCGGCCAAAAACGACAGTGTTACCCCTTATGGTTTTTTTTCAGGTCAAAACTTTGACGTCCGATATCTCGGCTCTGGAAGGGTCTAGAGCCTCCATTTTTGCGCGCTGGTCGAAGTCTCGTGGCCCTCTGTCAGAATCCAGAGTTTCAAGAAGATCGGAGGGGGTCAAAATTTCGGCCAAAAACGACAGTGTTACCCCTTATGTTTTTTTTTTTCAGGTCAAAACTTTGACATCCGATATCTCGGCTCTGGAAGGGTCTAGAGCCTCCATTTTTGCGCGCTGGTCGAAGTCTCGTGGCCCTCTGTCAGAATCCAGAGTTTCAAGAAGATCGGAGGGGCTCAAAATTTCGGCCAAAAACGACAGTGTTACCCCTTATGTTTTTTTTTCAGGTCAAAACTTTGACATCCGATATCTCGGCTCTGGAAGGGTCTAGAGCCTCCATTTTTGCGCGCTGGCCGAAGTCTCGTGGCCCTCTGTCAGAATCCAGAGTTTCAAGAAGATCGGAGGGGGTCAAAATTTCGGCCAAAAACGACAGTGTTACCCCTTAAGTTTTTTTTTCAGGTCAAAACTTTGACATCCGATATCTCGGCTCTGGAAGGGTCTAGAGCCTCCATTTTTGCGCGCTGGTCGAAGTCTCGTGGCCCTCTGTCAGAATCCAGAGTTTCAAGAAGATCGGAGGGGGTCAAAATTTCGGCCAAAAACGACAGTGTTACCCCTTATGTTTTTTTTTCAGGTCAAAACTTTGACATCCGATATCTCGGCTCTGGAAGGGTCTAGAGCCTCCATTTTTGCGCGCTGGTCGAAGTCTCGTGGCCCTCTGTCAGAATCCAGAGTTTCAAGAAGATCGGAGGGGGTCAAAATTTCGGCCAAAAACGACAGTGTTACCCCTTATGTTTTTTTTTCAGGTCAAAACTTTGACATCCGATATCTCGGCTCTGGAAGGGTCTAGAGCCTCCATTTTTGCGCGCTGGTCGAAGTCTCGTGGCCCTCTGTCAGAATCCAGAGTTTCAAGAAGATCGGAGGGGGTCAAAATTTCGGCCAAAAAAAAAAACATAAGGGGTAACACTGTCGTTTTTGGCCGAAATTTTGACCCCCTCCGATCTTCTTGAAACTCTGGATTCTGACAGAGGGCCACGAGACTTCGACCAGTGCGCAAAAATGGAGGCTCTAGACCCTTCCAGAGCCGAGATATCGGATGTCAAAGTTTTGACCTGAAAAAAAAAAACATAAGGGGTAACACTGTCGTTTTTGGCCGAAATTTTGACCCCCTCCGATCTTCTTGAAACTCTGGATTCTGACGGAGGGCCACGAGACTTCGACCAGCGCGCAAAAATGGAGGCTCTAGACCCTTCCAGAGCCGAGATATCGGATGTCAAAGTTTTGACCTGAAAAAAAAACATAAGGGGTAACACTGTCGTTTTTGGCCGAAATTTTGAACCCCTCCGATCTTCTTGAAACTCTGGATTCTGACAGAGGGCCACGAGACTTCGACCAGCGCGCAAAAATGGAGGCTCTAGACCCTTCCAGAGCCGAGATATCGGATGTCAAAGTTTTGACCTGAAAAAAAAACATAAGGGGTAACACTGTCGTTTTTGGCCGAAATTTTGACCCCCTCCGATCTTCTTGAAACTCTGGATTCTGACAGAGGGCCACGAGACTTCGACCAGCGCGCAAAAATGCAGGCTCTAGACCCTTCCAGAGCCGAGATATCGGATGTCAAAGTTTTGACCTGAAAAAAAAACATAAGGGGTAACACTGTCGTTTTTGGCCGAAATTTTGACCCCCTCCGATCTTCTTGAAACTCTGGATTCTGACAGAGGGCCACGAGACTTCGACCAGCGCGCAAAAATGGAAGCTCTAGACCCTTCCAGAGCCGAGATATCGGATGTCAAAGTTTTGACCTGAAAAAAAAAACATAAGGGGTAACACTGTCGTTTTTGGTCGAAATTTTGACCCCCTCCGATCTTCTTGAAACTCTGGATTCTGACAGAGGGCCACGAGACTTCGACCAGCGCGCAAAAATGGAGGCTTTAGACCCTTCCAGAGCCGAGATATCGGATGTCAAAGTTTTGACCCGAAAAAAAAAACATAAGGGGTAACACTGTCGTTTTTGGCCGAAATTTTGACCCCCTCCGATCTTCTTGAAACTCTGGATTCTGACAGAGGGCCACGAGACTTCGACCAGCGCGCAAAAATGGAGGCTCTAGACCCTTCCAGAGCCGAGATATCGGATGTCAAAGTTTTGACCTGAAAAAAAAAAACATAAGGGGTAACACTGTCGTTTTTGGCCGAAATTTTGACCCCCTCCGATCTTCTTGAAACTCTGGATTCTGACAGAGGGCCACGAGACTTCGACCAGCGCGCAAAAATGGAGGCTCTAGACCCTTCCAGAGCCGAGATATCGGATGTCAAAGTTTTGACCTGAAAAAAAAAACATAAGGGGTAACACTGTCGTTTTTGGCCGAAATTTTGACCCCCTCCGATCTTCTTGAAACTCTGGATTCTGACAGAGGGCCACGAGACTTCGACCAGCGCGCAAAAATGGAGGCTCTAGACCCTTCCAGAGCCGAGATATCGGATGTCAAAGTTTTGACCTGAAAAAAAAAACATAAGGGGTAACACTGTCGTTTTTGGCCGAAATTTTGACCCCCTCCGATCTTCTTGAAACTCTGGATTCTGACAGAGGGCCACGAGACATCGACCAGCGCGCAAAAATGGAGGCTCTAGACCCTTCCAGAGCCGAGATATCGAAGGTCAAACTTTCAGCCAAAAAAAAAAATGACAGTGTTACCCCTTATGTTTTTTTTTCGGGTGAAATTTTGACCTTCGATATCTCGGCTCTGGAAGGGTCTAGAGCCTCCATTTTTGCGCGCTGGTCGATGTCTCGTGGCCCTCTGTCAGAATCCAGAGTTTCAAGAAGATCGGAGGGGGTCAAAATTTTGGCCAAAAAAAAAAACATAAGGGGTAACACTGTCATTTTTTTTTTGGCTGAAAGTTTGACCTTCGATATCTCGGCTCTGGAAGGGTCTAGAGCCTCCATTTTTGCGCGCTGGTCGATGTCTCGTGGCCCTCTGTCAGAATCCAGAGTTTCAAGAAGATCGGAGGGGGTCAAAATTTTGGCCAAAAAAAAAAAACATAAGGGGTAACACTGTCATTTTTTTTTTTGGCTGAAAGTTTGACCTTCGATATCTCGGCTCTGGAAGGGTCTAGAGCCTCCATTTTTGCGCGCTGGTCGATTTCTCGTGGCCCTCTGTCAGAATCCAGAGTTTCAAGAAGATCGGAGGGGGTCAAAATTTTGGCCAAAAAAAAAAAAACATAAGGGGTAACACTGTCATTTTTTTTTTTGGCTGAAAGTTTGACCTTCGATATCTCGGCTCTGGAAGGGTCTAGAGCCTCCATTTTTGCGCGCTGGTCGATGTCTCGTGGCCCTCTGTCAGAATCCAGAGTTTCAAGAAGATCGGAGGGGGTCAAAATTTCGGCCAAAAACGACAGTGCTACCCCTTATGTTTTTTTTTTCAGGTCAAAACTTTGACATCCGATATCTCGGCTCTGGAAGGGTCTAGAGCCTCCATTTTTGCGCGCTGGTCGAAGTCTCGTGGCCCTCTGTCAGAATCCAGAGTTTCAAGATGATCGGAGGGGGTCAAAATTTCGGCCAAAAACGACAGTGTTACCCCTTATGTTTTTTTTTCTGGTCAAAACTTTGACATCCGATATCTCGGCTCTGGAAGGGTCTAGAGCCTCCATTTTTGCGCGCTGGTCGAAGTCTCGTGGCCCTCTGTCAGAATCCAGAGTTTCAAGAAGATCGGAGGGGGTCAAAATTTCGGCGAAAAAAACGACAGTGTTACCCCTTATGTTTTTTTTTCAGGTCAAAACTTTGACGTCCGATATCTCGGCTCTGGAAGGGTCTAGAGCCTCCATTTTTGCGCGCTGGTCGAAGTCTCGTGGCCCTCTGTCAGGATCCAGAGTTTCAAGAAGATCGGAGGGGGTCAAAATTTCGGCCAAAAACGACAGTGTTACCCCTTATGTTTTTTTTTCAGGTCAAAACTTTGACATCCGATATCTCGGCTCTGGAAGGGTCTAGAGCCTCCATTTTTGCGCGCTGGTCGAAGTCTCGTGGCCCTCTGTCAGAATCCAGAGTTTCAAGAAGATCGGAGGGGGTCAAAATTTCGGCCAAAAACGACAGTGTTACCCCTTATGTTTTTTTTTCAGGTCAAAACTTTGACATCCGATATCTCGGCTCTGGAAGGGTCTAGAGCCTCCATTTTTGCGCGCTGGTCGAAGTCTCGTGGCCCTCTGTCAGAATCCAGAGTTTCAAGAAGATCGGAGGGGGTCAAAATTTCGGCCAAAAACGACAGTGTTACCCCTTATGTTTTTTTTTTCGGGTCAAAACTTTGACATCCGATATCTCGGCTCTGGAAGGGTCTAGAGCCTCAATTTTTGCGTGCTGGTCGAAGTCTCTTGGCCCTCTGTCAGAATCCAGAGTTTCAAGAAGATCGGAGGGGGTCAAAATTTCGGCCAAAAACGACAGTGTTACCCCTTATGTTTTTTTTTTTCGGGTCAAAACTTTGACGTCCGATATCTCGGCTCTGGAAGGGTCTAGAGCCTCCATTTTTGCGCGCTGGTCGAAGTCTCGTGGCCCTCTGTCAGAATCCAGAGTTTCAAGAAGATCGGAGGGGGTCAAAATTTCGGCCAAAAACGACAGTGTTACCCCTTATGTTTTTTTTTCAGGTCAAAACTTTGACATCCGATATCTCGGCTCTGGAAGGGTCTAGAGCCTCCATTTTTGCGCGCTGGTCGAAGTCTCGTGGCCCTCTGTCAGAATCCAGAGTTTCAAGAAGATCGGAGGGGGTCAAAATTTCGGCCAAAAACGACAGTGTTACCCCTTATGTTTTTTTTTTCAGGTCAAAACTTTGACATCCGATATCTCGGCTCTGGAAGGGTCTAGAGCCTCCATTTTTGCGCGCTGGTCGAAGTCTCGTGGCCCTCTGTCAGAATCCAGAGTTTCAAGAAGATCGGAGGGGGTCAAAATTTCGGCCAAAAACGACAGTGTTACCCCTTATGTTTTTTTTTCAGGTCAAAACTTTGACATCCGATATCTCGGCTCTGGAAGGGTCTAGAGCCTCCATTTTTGCGCGCTGGTCGAAGTCTCGTGGCCCTCTGTCAGAATCCAGAGTTTCAAGAAGATCGGAGGGCGTCAAAATTTCGGCCAAAAACGACAGTGTTACCCCTTATGTTTTTTTTTTCAGGTCAAAACTTTGACATCCGATATCTCGGCTCTGGAAGAGTCTAGAGCCTCCATTTTTGCGCGCTGGTCGAAGTCTCGTGGCCCTCTGTCAGAATCCAGAGTTTCAAGAAGATCGGAGGGGGTCAAAATTTCAGCCAAAAATGACAGTGTTACCCCTTATGGTTTTTTTTTCAGGTCAAAACTTTGACGTCCGATATCTCGGCTCTGGAAGGGTCTAGAGCCTCCATTTTTGCGCGCTGGTCGAAGTCTCGTGGCCCTCTGTCAGAATCCAGAGTTTCAAGAAGATCGGAGGGGGTCAAAATTTCGGCCAAAAACGACAGTGTTACCCCTTATGTTTTTTTTTCAGGTCAAAACTTTGACATCCGATATCTCGGCTCTGGAAGGGTCTAGAGCCTCCATTTTTGCGCGCTGGTCGAAGTCTCGTGGCCCTCTGTCAGAATCCAGAGTTTCAAGAAGATCGGAGGGGGTCAAAATTTCGGCCAAAAACGACAGTGTTACCCCTTATGTTTTTTTTTTCGGGTCAAAACTTTGACATCCGATATCTCGGCTCTGGAAAGGTCTAGAGCCTCCATTTTTGCGTGCTGGTCGAAGTCTCTTGGCCCTCTGTCAGAATCCAGAGTTTCAAGAAGATCGGAGGGGGTCAAAATTTCGGCCAAAAACGACAGTGTTACCCCTTATGTTTTTTTTTTCGGGTCAAAACTTTGACGTCCGATATCTCGGCTCTGGAAGGGTCTAGAGCCTCCATTTTTGCGCGCTGGTCGAAGTCTCGTGGCCCTCTGTCAGAATCCAGAGTTTCAAGAAGATCGGAGGGGGTCAAAATTTCGGCCAAAAACGACAGTGTTACCCCTTATGTTTTTTTTTCAGGTCAAAACTTTGACATCCGATATCTCGGCTCTGGAAGGGTCTAGAGCCTCCATTTTTGCGCGCTGGTCGAAGTCTCGTGGCCCTCTGTCAGAATCCAGAGTTTCAAGAAGATCGGAGGGGGTCAAAATTTCGGCCAAAAACGACAGTGTTACCCCTTATGTTTTTTTTTTCAGGTCAAAACTTTGACATCCGATATCTCGGCTCTGGAAGGGTCTAGAGCCTCCATTTTTGCGCGCTGGTCGAAGTCTCGTGGCCCTCTGTCAGAATCCAGAGTTTCAAGAAGATCGGAGGGGGTCAAAATTTCGGCCAAAAACGACAGTGTTACCCCTTATGTTTTTTTTTCAGGTCAAAACTTTGACATCCGATATCTCGGCTCTGGAAGGGTCTAGAGCCTCCATTTTTGCGCGCTGGTCGAAGTCTCGTGGCCCTCTGTCAGAATCCAGAGTTTCAAGAAGATCGGAGGGGGTCAAAATTTCGGCCAAAAACGACAGTGTTACCCCTTATGTTTTTTTTTTCAGGTCAAAACTTTGACATCCGATATCTCGGCTCTGGAAGAGTCTAGAGCCTCCATTTTTGCGCGCTGGTCGAAGTCTCGTGGCCCTCTGTCAGAATCCAGAGTTTCAAGAAGATCGGAGGGGGTCAAAATTTCGGCCAAAAACGACAGTGTTACCCCTTATGGTTTTTTTTCAGGTCAAAACTTTGACGTCCGATATCTCGGCTCTGGAAGGGTCTAGAGCCTCCATTTTTGCGCGCTGGTCGAAGTCTCGTGGCCCTCTGTCAGAATCCAGAGTTTCAAGAAGATCGGAGGGGGTCAAAATTTCGGCCAAAAACGACAGTGTTACCCCTTATGTTTTTTTTTTCAGGTCAAAACTTTGACATCCGATATCTCGGCTCTGGAAGGGTCTAGAGCCTCCATTTTTGCGCGCTGGTCGAAGTCTCGTGGCCCTCTGTCAGAATCCAGAGTTTCAAGAAGATCGGAGGGGGTCAAAATTTCGGCCAAAAACGACAGTGTTACCCCTTATGTTTTTTTTTCAGGTCAAAACTTTGACATCCGATATCTCGGCTCTGGAAGGGTCTAGAGCCTCCATTTTTGCGCGCTGGTCGAAGTCTCGTGGCCCTCTGTCAGAATCCAGAGTTTCAAGAGGATCGGAGGGGGTCAAAATTTCGGCCAAAAACGACAGTGTTACCCCTTATGTTTTTTTTTTCAGGTCAAAACTTTGACATCCGATATCTCGGCTCTGGAGGGGTCTAGAGCCTCCATTTTTGCGCGCTGGTCGAAGTCTCGTGGCCCTCTGTCAGAATCCAGAGTTTCAAGAAGATCGGAGGGGGTCAAAATTTCGGCCAAAAACGACAGTGTTACCCCTTATGTTTTTTTTTCTGGTCAAAACTTTGACATCCGATATCTCGGCTCTGGAAGGGTCTAGAGCCTCCATTTTTGCGCGCTGGTCGAAGTCTCGTGGCCCTCTGTCAGAATCCAGAGTTTCAAGAAGATCGGAGGGGGTCAAAATTTCGGCCAAAAACGACAGTGTTACCCCTTATGTTTTTTTTTTTCGGGTCAAAACTTTGACGTCCGATATCTCGGCTCTGGAAGGGTCTAGAGCCTCCATTTTTGCGCGCTGGTCGAAGTCTCGTGGCCCTCTGTCAGAATCCAGAGTTTCAAGAAGATCGGAGGGGGTCAAAATTTCGGCCAAAAACGACAGTGTTACCCCTTATGTTTTTTTTTCAGGTCAAAACTTTGACATCCGATATCTCGGCTCTGGAAGGGTCTAGAGCCTCCATTTTTGCGCGCTGGTCGAAGTCTCGTGGCCCTCTGTCAGAATCCAGAGTTTCAAGAAGATCGGAGGGGGTCAAAATTTCGGCCAAAAACGACAGTGTTACCCCTTATGTTTTTTTTTCAGGTCAAAACTTTGACGTCCGATATCTCGGCTCTGGAAGGGTCTAGAGCCTCCATTTTTGCGCGCTGGTCGAAGTCTCGTGGCCCTCTGTCAGAATCCAGAGTTTCAAGAAGATCGGAGGGGGTCAAAATTTCGGCCAAAAACGACAGTGTTACCCCTTATGTTTTTTTTTCAGGTCAAAACTTTGACATCCGATATCTCGGCTCTGGAAGGGTCTAGAGCCTCCATTTTTGCGCGCTGGTCGAAGTCTCGTGGCCCTCTGTCAGAATCCAGAGTTTCAACAAGATCGGAGGGGGTCAAAATTTCGGCCAAAAACGACAGTGTTACCCCTTATGTTTTTTTTTTTTCGGGTCAAAACTTTGACGTCCGATATCTCGGCTCTGGAAGGGTCTAGAGCCTCCATTTTTGCGCGCTGGTCGAAGTCTCGTGGCCCTCTGTCAGAATCCAGAGTTTCAAGAAGATCGGAGGGGGTCAAAATTTCGGCCAAAAACGACAGTGTTACCCCTTATGTTTTTTTTTTTCAGGTCAAAACTTTGACATCCGATATCTCGGCTCTGGAAGGGTCTAGAGCCTCCATTTTTGCGCGCTGGTCGAAGTCTCGTGGCCCTCTGTCAGAATCCAGAGTTTCAAGAAGATCGGAGGGGGTCAAAAAAACGGCCAAAAACGACAGTGTTACCCCTTATGTTTTTTTTTCAGGTCAAAACTTTGACATCCGATATCTCGGCTCTGGAAGGGTCTAGAGCCTCCATTTTTGCGCGCTGGTCGAAGTCTCGTGGCCCTCTGTCAGAATCCAGAGTTTCAAGAAGATCGGAGGGGGTCAAAATTTCGGCCAAAAACGACAGTGTTACCCCTTATGTTTTTTTTTTCAGGTCAAAACTTTGACATCCGATATCTCGGCTCTGGAAGAGTCTAGAGCCTCCATTTTTGCGCGCTGGTCGAAGTCTCGTGGCCCTCTGTCAGAATCCAGAGTTTCAAGAAGATCGGAGGGGGTCAAAATTTCGGCCAAAAACGACAGTGTTACCCCTTATGGTTTTTTTTCAGGTCAAAACTTTGACGTCCGATATCTCGGCTCTGGAAGGGTCTAGAGCCTCCATTTTTGCGCGCTGGTCGAAGTCTCGTGGCCCTCTGTCAGAATCCAGAGTTTCAAGAAGATCGGAGGGGGTCAAAATTTCGGCCAAAAACGACAGTGTTACCCCTTATGTTTTTTTTTTTCAGGTCAAAACTTTGACATCCGATATCTCGGCTCTGGAAGGGTCTAGAGCCTCCATTTTTGCGCGCTGGTCGAAGTCTCGTGGCCCTCTGTCAGAATCCAGAGTTTCAAGAAGATCGGAGGGGCTCAAAATTTCGGCCAAAAACGACAGTGTTACCCCTTATGTTTTTTTTTCAGGTCAAAACTTTGACATCCGATATCTCGGCTCTGGAAGGGTCTAGAGCCTCCATTTTTGCGCGCTGGCCGAAGTCTCGTGGCCCTCTGTCAGAATCCAGAGTTTCAAGAAGATCGGAGGGGGTCAAAATTTCGGCCAAAAACGACAGTGTTACCCCTTAAGTTTTTTTTTCAGGTCAAAACTTTGACATCCGATATCTCGGCTCTGGAAGGGTCTAGAGCCTCCATTTTTGCGCGCTGGTCGAAGTCTCGTGGCCCTCTGTCAGAATCCAGAGTTTCAAGAAGATCGGAGGGGGTCAAAATTTCGGCCAAAAACGACAGTGTTACCCCTTATGTTTTTTTTTCAGGTCAAAACTTTGACATCCGATATCTCGGCTCTGGAAGGGTCTAGAGCCTCCATTTTTGCGCGCTGGTCGAAGTCTCGTGGCCCTCTGTCAGAATCCAGAGTTTCAAGAAGATCGGAGGGGGTCAAAATTTCGGCCAAAAACGACAGTGTTACCCCTTATGTTTTTTTTTCAGGTCAAAACTTTGACATCCGATATCTCGGCTCTGGAAGGGTCTAGAGCCTCCATTTTTGCGCGCTGGTCGAAGTCTCGTGGCCCTCTGTCAGAATCCAGAGTTTCAAGAAGATCGGAGGGGGTCAAAATTTCGGCCAAAAAAAAAAACATAAGGGGTAACACTGTCGTTTTTGGCCGAAATTTTGACCCCCTCCGATCTTCTTGAAACTCTGGATTCTGACAGAGGGCCACGAGACTTCGACCAGTGCGCAAAAATGGAGGCTCTAGACCCTTCCAGAGCCGAGATATCGGATGTCAAAGTTTTGACCTGAAAAAAAAAAACATAAGGGGTAACACTGTCGTTTTTGGCCGAAATTTTGACCCCCTCCGATCTTCTTGAAACTCTGGATTCTGACGGAGGGCCACGAGACTTCGACCAGCGCGCAAAAATGGAGGCTCTAGACCCTTCCAGAGCCGAGATATCGGATGTCAAAGTTTTGACCTGAAAAAAAAACATAAGGGGTAACACTGTCGTTTTTGGCCGAAATTTTGAACCCCTCCGATCTTCTTGAAACTCTGGATTCTGACAGAGGGCCACGAGACTTCGACCAGCGCGCAAAAATGGAGGCTCTAGACCCTTCCAGAGCCGAGATATCGGATGTCAAAGTTTTGACCTGAAAAAAAAACATAAGGGGTAACACTGTCGTTTTTGGCCGAAATTTTGACCCCCTCCGATCTTCTTGAAACTCTGGATTCTGACAGAGGGCCACGAGACTTCGACCAGCGCGCAAAAATGCAGGCTCTAGACCCTTCCAGAGCCGAGATATCGGATGTCAAAGTTTTGACCTGAAAAAAAAACATAAGGGGTAACACTGTCGTTTTTGGCCGAAATTTTGACCCCCTCCGATCTTCTTGAAACTCTGGATTCTGACAGAGGGCCACGAGACTTCGACCAGCGCGCAAAAATGGAAGCTCTAGACCCTTCCAGAGCCGAGATATCGGATGTCAAAGTTTTGACCTGAAAAAAAAAACATAAGGGGTAACACTGTCGTTTTTGGTCGAAATTTTGACCCCCTCCGATCTTCTTGAAACTCTGGATTCTGACAGAGGGCCACGAGACTTCGACCAGCGCGCAAAAATGGAGGCTTTAGACCCTTCCAGAGCCGAGATATCGGATGTCAAAGTTTTGACCCGAAAAAAAAAACATAAGGGGTAACACTGTCGTTTTTGGCCGAAATTTTGACCCCCTCCGATCTTCTTGAAACTCTGGATTCTGACAGAGGGCCACGAGACTTCGACCAGCGCGCAAAAATGGAGGCTCTAGACCCTTCCAGAGCCGAGATATCGGATGTCAAAGTTTTGACCTGAAAAAAAAAAACATAAGGGGTAACACTGTCGTTTTTGGCCGAAATTTTGACCCCCTCCGATCTTCTTGAAACTCTGGATTCTGACAGAGGGCCACGAGACTTCGACCAGCGCGCAAAAATGGAGGCTCTAGACCCTTCCAGAGCCGAGATATCGGATGTCAAAGTTTTGACCTGAAAAAAAAAACATAAGGGGTAACACTGTCGTTTTTGGCCGAAATTTTGACCCCCTCCGATCTTCTTGAAACTCTGGATTCTGACAGAGGGCCACGAGACTTCGACCAGCGCGCAAAAATGGAGGCTCTAGACCCTTCCAGAGCCGAGATATCGGATGTCAAAGTTTTGACCTGAAAAAAAAAACATAAGGGGTAACACTGTCGTTTTTGGCCGAAATTTTGACCCCCTCCGATCTTCTTGAAACTCTGGATTCTGACAGAGGGCCACGAGACATCGACCAGCGCGCAAAAATGGAGGCTCTAGACCCTTCCAGAGCCGAGATATCGAAGGTCAAACTTTCAGCCAAAAAAAAAAATGACAGTGTTACCCCTTATGTTTTTTTTTCGGGTGAAATTTTGACCTTCGATATCTCGGCTCTGGAAGGGTCTAGAGCCTCCATTTTTGCGCGCTGGTCGATGTCTCGTGGCCCTCTGTCAGAATCCAGAGTTTCAAGAAGATCGGAGGGGGTCAAAATTTTGGCCAAAAAAAAAAACATAAGGGGTAACACTGTCATTTTTTTTTTGGCTGAAAGTTTGACCTTCGATATCTCGGCTCTGGAAGGGTCTAGAGCCTCCATTTTTGCGCGCTGGTCGATGTCTCGTGGCCCTCTGTCAGAATCCAGAGTTTCAAGAAGATCGGAGGGGGTCAAAATTTTGGCCAAAAAAAAAAAACATAAGGGGTAACACTGTCATTTTTTTTTTTGGCTGAAAGTTTGACCTTCGATATCTCGGCTCTGGAAGGGTCTAGAGCCTCCATTTTTGCGCGCTGGTCGATTTCTCGTGGCCCTCTGTCAGAATCCAGAGTTTCAAGAAGATCGGAGGGGGTCAAAATTTTGGCCAAAAAAAAAAAAACATAAGGGGTAACACTGTCATTTTTTTTTTTGGCTGAAAGTTTGACCTTCGATATCTCGGCTCTGGAAGGGTCTAGAGCCTCCATTTTTGCGCGCTGGTCGATGTCTCGTGGCCCTCTGTCAGAATCCAGAGTTTCAAGAAGATCGGAGGGGGTCAAAATTTCGGCCAAAAACGACAGTGCTACCCCTTATGTTTTTTTTTTCAGGTCAAAACTTTGACATCCGATATCTCGGCTCTGGAAGGGTCTAGAGCCTCCATTTTTGCGCGCTGGTCGAAGTCTCGTGGCCCTCTGTCAGAATCCAGAGTTTCAAGATGATCGGAGGGGGTCAAAATTTCGGCCAAAAACGACAGTGTTACCCCTTATGTTTTTTTTTCTGGTCAAAACTTTGACATCCGATATCTCGGCTCTGGAAGGGTCTAGAGCCTCCATTTTTGCGCGCTGGTCGAAGTCTCGTGGCCCTCTGTCAGAATCCAGAGTTTCAAGAAGATCGGAGGGGGTCAAAATTTCGGCGAAAAAAACGACAGTGTTACCCCTTATGTTTTTTTTTCAGGTCAAAACTTTGACGTCCGATATCTCGGCTCTGGAAGGGTCTAGAGCCTCCATTTTTGCGCGCTGGTCGAAGTCTCGTGGCCCTCTGTCAGGATCCAGAGTTTCAAGAAGATCGGAGGGGGTCAAAATTTCGGCCAAAAACGACAGTGTTACCCCTTATGTTTTTTTTTCAGGTCAAAACTTTGACATCCGATATCTCGGCTCTGGAAGGGTCTAGAGCCTCCATTTTTGCGCGCTGGTCGAAGTCTCGTGGCCCTCTGTCAGAATCCAGAGTTTCAAGAAGATCGGAGGGGGTCAAAATTTCGGCCAAAAACGACAGTGTTACCCCTTATGTTTTTTTTTCAGGTCAAAACTTTGACATCCGATATCTCGGCTCTGGAAGGGTCTAGAGCCTCCATTTTTGCGCGCTGGTCGAAGTCTCGTGGCCCTCTGTCAGAATCCAGAGTTTCAAGAAGATCGGAGGGGGTCAAAATTTCGGCCAAAAACGACAGTGTTACCCCTTATGTTTTTTTTTTCGGGTCAAAACTTTGACATCCGATATCTCGGCTCTGGAAGGGTCTAGAGCCTCAATTTTTGCGTGCTGGTCGAAGTCTCTTGGCCCTCTGTCAGAATCCAGAGTTTCAAGAAGATCGGAGGGGGTCAAAATTTCGGCCAAAAACGACAGTGTTACCCCTTATGTTTTTTTTTTTCGGGTCAAAACTTTGACGTCCGATATCTCGGCTCTGGAAGGGTCTAGAGCCTCCATTTTTGCGCGCTGGTCGAAGTCTCGTGGCCCTCTGTCAGAATCCAGAGTTTCAAGAAGATCGGAGGGGGTCAAAATTTCGGCCAAAAACGACAGTGTTACCCCTTATGTTTTTTTTTCAGGTCAAAACTTTGACATCCGATATCTCGGCTCTGGAAGGGTCTAGAGCCTCCATTTTTGCGCGCTGGTCGAAGTCTCGTGGCCCTCTGTCAGAATCCAGAGTTTCAAGAAGATCGGAGGGGGTCAAAATTTCGGCCAAAAACGACAGTGTTACCCCTTATGTTTTTTTTTTCAGGTCAAAACTTTGACATCCGATATCTCGGCTCTGGAAGGGTCTAGAGCCTCCATTTTTGCGCGCTGGTCGAAGTCTCGTGGCCCTCTGTCAGAATCCAGAGTTTCAAGAAGATCGGAGGGGGTCAAAATTTCGGCCAAAAACGACAGTGTTACCCCTTATGTTTTTTTTTCAGGTCAAAACTTTGACATCCGATATCTCGGCTCTGGAAGGGTCTAGAGCCTCCATTTTTGCGCGCTGGTCGAAGTCTCGTGGCCCTCTGTCAGAATCCAGAGTTTCAAGAAGATCGGAGGGCGTCAAAATTTCGGCCAAAAACGACAGTGTTACCCCTTATGTTTTTTTTTTCAGGTCAAAACTTTGACATCCGATATCTCGGCTCTGGAAGAGTCTAGAGCCTCCATTTTTGCGCGCTGGTCGAAGTCTCGTGGCCCTCTGTCAGAATCCAGAGTTTCAAGAAGATCGGAGGGGGTCAAAATTTCAGCCAAAAATGACAGTGTTACCCCTTATGGTTTTTTTTCAGGTCAAAACTTTGACGTCCGATATCTCGGCTCTGGAAGGGTCTAGAGCCTCCATTTTTGCGCGCTGGTCGAAGTCTCGTGGCCCTCTGTCAGAATCCAGAGTTTCAAGAAGATCGGAGGGGGTCAAAATTTCGGCCAAAAACGACAGTGTTACCCCTTATGTTTTTTTTTCAGGTCAAAACTTTGACATCCGATATCTCGGCTCTGGAAGGGTCTAGAGCCTCCATTTTTGCGCGCTGGTCGAAGTCTCGTGGCCCTCTGTCAGAATCCAGAGTTTCAAGAAGATCGGAGGGGGTCAAAATTTCGGCCAAAAACGACAGTGTTACCCCTTATGTTTTTTTTTTCGGGTCAAAACTTTGACATCCGATATCTCGGCTCTGGAAAGGTCTAGAGCCTCCATTTTTGCGTGCTGGTCGAAGTCTCTTGGCCCTCTGTCAGAATCCAGAGTTTCAAGAAGATCGGAGGGGGTCAAAATTTCGGCCAAAAACGACAGTGTTACCCCTTATGTTTTTTTTTTCGGGTCAAAACTTTGACGTCCGATATCTCGGCTCTGGAAGGGTCTAGAGCCTCCATTTTTGCGCGCTGGTCGAAGTCTCGTGGCCCTCTGTCAGAATCCAGAGTTTCAAGAAGATCGGAGGGGGTCAAAATTTCGGCCAAAAACGACAGTGTTACCCCTTATGTTTTTTTTTCAGGTCAAAACTTTGACATCCGATATCTCGGCTCTGGAAGGGTCTAGAGCCTCCATTTTTGCGCGCTGGTCGAAGTCTCGTGGCCCTCTGTCAGAATCCAGAGTTTCAAGAAGATCGGAGGGGGTCAAAATTTCGGCCAAAAACGACAGTGTTACCCCTTATGTTTTTTTTTTCAGGTCAAAACTTTGACATCCGATATCTCGGCTCTGGAAGGGTCTAGAGCCTCCATTTTTGCGCGCTGGTCGAAGTCTCGTGGCCCTCTGTCAGAATCCAGAGTTTCAAGAAGATCGGAGGGGGTCAAAATTTCGGCCAAAAACGACAGTGTTACCCCTTATGTTTTTTTTTCAGGTCAAAACTTTGACATCCGATATCTCGGCTCTGGAAGGGTCTAGAGCCTCCATTTTTGCGCGCTGGTCGAAGTCTCGTGGCCCTCTGTCAGAATCCAGAGTTTCAAGAAGATCGGAGGGGGTCAAAATTTCGGCCAAAAACGACAGTGTTACCCCTTATGTTTTTTTTTTCAGGTCAAAACTTTGACATCCGATATCTCGGCTCTGGAAGAGTCTAGAGCCTCCATTTTTGCGCGCTGGTCGAAGTCTCGTGGCCCTCTGTCAGAATCCAGAGTTTCAAGAAGATCGGAGGGGGTCAAAATTTCGGCCAAAAACGACAGTGTTACCCCTTATGGTTTTTTTTCAGGTCAAAACTTTGACGTCCGATATCTCGGCTCTGGAAGGGTCTAGAGCCTCCATTTTTGCGCGCTGGTCGAAGTCTCGTGGCCCTCTGTCAGAATCCAGAGTTTCAAGAAGATCGGAGGGGGTCAAAATTTCGGCCAAAAACGACAGTGTTACCCCTTATGTTTTTTTTTTCAGGTCAAAACTTTGACATCCGATATCTCGGCTCTGGAAGGGTCTAGAGCCTCCATTTTTGCGCGCTGGTCGAAGTCTCGTGGCCCTCTGTCAGAATCCAGAGTTTCAAGAAGATCGGAGGGGGTCAAAATTTCGGCCAAAAAAAAAACATAAGGGGTAACACTGTCGTTTTTGGCCGAAATTTTGACCCCCTCCGATCTTCTTGAAACTCTGGATTCTGACAGAGGGCCACGAGACTTCGACCAGCGCGCAAAAATGGAGGCTCTAGACCCTTCCAGAGCCGAGATATCGGATGTCAAAGTTTTGACCTGAAAAAAAAAACATAAGGGGTAACACTGTCGTTTTTGGCCGAAATTTTGACCCCCTCCGATCTTCTTGAAACTCTGGATTCTGACGGAGGGCCACGAGACTTCGACCAGCGCGCAAAAATGGAGGCTCTAGACCCTTCCAGAGCCGAGATATCGGATGTCAAAGTTTTGACCTGAAAAAAAAAACATAAGGGGTAACACTGTCGTTTTTGGCCGAAATTTTGAACCCCTCCGATCTTCTTGAAACTCTGGATTCTGACAGAGGGCCACGAGACTTCGACCAGCGCGCAAAAATGGAGGCTCTAGACCCTTCCAGAGCCGAGATATCGGATGTCAAAGTTTTGACCTGAAAAAAAAACATAAGGGGTAACACTGTCGTTTTTGGCCGAAATTTTGACCCCCTCCGATCTTCTTGAAACTCTGGATTCTGACAGAGGGCCACGAGACTTCGACCAGCGCGCAAAAATGGAGGCTCTAGACCCTTCCAGAGCCGAGATATCGGATGTCAAAGTTTTGACCTGAAAAAAAAAACATAAGGGGTAACACTGTCGTTTTTGGCCGAAATTTTGACCCCCTCCGATCTTCTTGAAACTCTGGATTCTGACAGAGGGCCACGAGACTTCGACCAGCGCGCAAAAATGGAGGCTCTAGACCCTTCCAGAGCCGAGATATCGGATGTCAAAGTTTTGACCTGAAAAAAAAACCATAAGGGGTAACACTGTCGTTTTTGGCCGAAATTTTGACCCCCTCCGATCTTCTTGAAACTCTGGATTCTGACAGAGGGCCACGAGACTTCGACCAGCGCGCAAAAATGGAGGCTCTAGACCCTTCCAGAGCCGAGATATCGGACGTCAAAGTTTTGACCCGAAAAAAAAAACATAAGGGGTAACACTGTCGTTTTTGGCCGAAATTTTGACCCCCTCCGATCTTCTTGAAACTCTGGATTCTGACAGAGGGCCAAGAGACTTCGACCAGCGCGCAAAAATGGAGGCTCTAGACCCTTCCAGAGCCGAGATATCGGATATCAAAGTTTTGACCCGAAAAAAAAAACATAAGGGGTAACACTGTCGTTTTTGGCCAAAATTTTGACCCCCTCCGATCTTCTTGAAACTCTGGATTCTGACAGAGGGCCACGAGACTTCGACCAGCGCGCAAAAATGGAGGCTCTAGACCCTTCCAGAGCCGAGATATCGGATGTCAAAGTTTTGACCTGAAAAAAAAACATAAGGGGTAACACTGTCGTTTTTGGCCGAAATTTTGACCCCCTCCGATCTTCTTGAAACTCTGGATTCTGACAGAGGGCCACGAGACTTCGACCAGCGCGCAAAAATGGAGGCTCTAGACCCTTCCAGAGCCGAGATATCGGACGTCAAAGTTTTGACCTGAAAAAAAAACATAAGGGGTAACACTGTCGTTTTTGGCCGAAATTTTGACCCCCTCCGATCTTCTTGAAACTCTGGATTCTGACAGAGGGCCACGAGACTTCGACCAGCGCGCAAAAATGGAGGCTCTAGACCCTTCCAGAGCCGAGATATCGGATGTCAAAGTTTTGACCAGAAAAAAAAACATAAGGGGTAACACTGTCGTTTTTGGCCGAAATTTTGACCCCCTCCGATCTTCTTGAAACTCTGGATTCTGACAGAGGGCCACGAGACTTCGACCAGCGCGCAAAAATGGAGGCTCTAGACCCTTCCAGAGCCGAGATATCGGATGTCAAAGTTTTGACCAGAAAAAAAAACATAAGGGGTAACACTGTCGTTTTTGGCCGAAATTTTGACCCCCTCCGATCTTCTTGAAACTCTGGATTCTGACAGAGGGCCACGAGACTTCGACCAGCGCGCAAAAATGGAGGCTCTAGACCCTTCCAGAGCCGAGATATCGGATGTCAAAGTTTTGACCTGAAAAAAAAAACATAAGGGGTAACACTGTCGTTTTTGGCCGAAATTTTGACCCCCTCCGATCTTCTTGAAACTCTGGATTCTGACAGAGGGCCACGAGACTTCGACCAGCGCGCAAAAATGGAGGCTCTAGACCCTTCCAGAGCCGAGATATCGGATGTCAAAGTTTTGACCTGAAAAAAAAACATAAGGGGTAACACTGTCGTTTTTGGCCGAAATTTTGACCCCCTCCGATCTTCTTGAAACTCTGGATTCTGACAGAGGGCCACGAGACTTCGACCAGCGCGCAAAAATGGAGGCTCTAGACCCTTCCAGAGCCGAGATATCGGATGTCAAAGTTTTGACCTGAAAAAAAAACATAAGGGGTAACACTGTCGTTTTTGGCCGAAATTTTGACCCCCTCCGATCTTCTTGAAACTCTGGATTCTGACAGAGGGCCACGAGACTTCGACCAGCGCGCAAAAATGGAGGCTCTAGACCCTTCCAGAGCCGAGATATCGGATGTCAAAGTTTTGACCTGAAAAAAAAACATAAGGGGTAACACTGTCGTTTTTGGCCGAAATTTTGACCCCCTCCGATCTTCTTGAAACTCTGGATTCTGACAGAGGGCCACGAGACTTCGACCAGCGCGCAAAAATGGAGGCTCTAGACCCTTCCAGAGCCGAGATATCGGATGTCAAAGTTTTGACCTGAAAAAAAAAACATAAGGGGTAACACTGTCGTTTTTGGCCGAAATTTTGACCCCCTCCGATCTTCTTGAAACTCTGGATTCTGACAGAGGGCCACGAGACTTCGACCAGTGCGCAAAAATGGAGGCTCTAGACCCTTCCAGAGCCGAGATATCGGATGTCAAAGTTTTGACCTGAAAAAAAAAACATAAGGGGTAACACTGTCGTTTTTGGCCGAAATTTTGACCCCCTCCGATCTTCTTGAAACTCTGGATTCTGACAGAGGGCCACGAGACTTCGACCAGCGCGCAAAAATGGAGGCTCTAGACCCTTCCAGAGCCGAGATATCGGATGTCAAAGTTTTGACCTGAAAAAAAAAACATAAGGGGTAACACTGTCGTTTTTGGCCGAAATTTTGACCCCCTCCGATCTTCTTGAAACTCTGGATTCTGACAGAGGGCCACGAGACATCGACCAGCGCGCAAAAATGGAGGCTCTAGACCCTTCCAGAGCCGAGATATCGAAGGTCAAACTTTCAGCCAAAAAAAAAAATGACAGTGTTACCCCTTATGTTTTTTTTTCGGGCTGAAATTTTGACCTTCGATATCTCGGCTCTGGAAGGGTCTAGAGCCTCCATTTTTGCGCGCTGGTCGATGTCTCGTGGCCCTCTGTCAGAATCCAGAGTTTCAAGAAGATCGGAGGGGGTCAAAATTTTGGCCAAAAAAAAAAAACATAAGGGGTAACACTGTCATTTTTTTTTTTGGCTGAAAGTTTGACCTTCGATATCTCGGCTCTGGAAGGGTCTAGAGCCTCCATTTTTGCGCGCTGGTCGATGTCTCGTGGCCCTCTGTCAGAATCCAGAGTTTCAAGAAGATCGGAGGGGGTCAAAATTTTGGCCAAAAAAAAAAAACATAAGGGGTAACACTGTCATTTTTTTTTTTGGCTGAAAGTTTGACCTTCGATATCTCGGCTCTGGAAGGGTCTAGAGCCTCCATTTTTGCGCGCTGGTCGATTTCTCGTGGCCCTCTGTCAGAATCCAGAGTTTCAAGAAGATCGGAGGGGGTCAAAATTTTGGCCAAAAAAAAAAAAAACATAAGGGGTAACACTGTCATTTTTTTTTTTGGCTGAAAGTTTGACCTTCGATATCTCGGCTCTGGAAGGGTCTAGAGCCTCCATTTTTGCGCGCTGGTCGATGTCTCGTGGCCCTCTGTCAGAATCCAGAGTTTCAAGAAGATCGGAGGGGGTCAAAATTTCGGCCAAAACGACAGTGTTACCCCTTATGTTTTTTTTTTCAGGTCAAAACTTTGACATCCGATATCTCGGCTCTGGAAGGGTCTAGAGCCTCCATTTTTGCGCGCTGGTCGAAGTCTCGTGGCCCTCTGTCAGAATCCAGAGTTTCAAGATGATCGGAGGGGGTCAAAATTTCGGCCAAAAACGACAGTGTTACCCCTTATGTTTTTTTTTCTGGTCAAAACTTTGACATCCGATATCTCGGCTCTGGAAGGGTCTAGAGCCTCCATTTTTGCGCGCTGGTCGAAGTCTCGTGGCCCTCTGTCAGAATCCAGAGTTTCAAGAAGATCGGAGGGGGTCAAAATTTCGGCCAAAAACGACAGTGTTACCCCTTATGTTTTTTTTTCAGGTCAAAACTTTGACATCCGATATCTCGGCTCTGGAAGGGTCTAGAGCCTCCATTTTTGCGCGCTGGTCGAAGTCTCGTGGCCCTCTGTCAGAATCCAGAGTTTCAAGAAGATCGGAGGGGGTCAAAATTTCGGCCAAAAACGACAGTGTTACCCCTTATGTTTTTTTTTCAGGTCAAAACTTTGACGTCCGATATCTCGGCTCTGGAAGGGTCTAGAGCCTCCATTTTTGCGCGCTGGTCGAAGTCTCGTGGCCCTCTGTCAGAATCCAGAGTTTCAAGAAGATCGGAGGGGGTCAAAATTTCGGCCAAAAACGACAGTGTTACCCCTTATGTTTTTTTTTCAGGTCAAAACTTTGACATCCGATATCTCGGCTCTGGAAGGGTCTAGAGCCTCCATTTTTGCGCGCTGGTCGAAGTCTCGTGGCCCTCTGTCAGAATCCAGAGTTTCAACAAGATCGGAGGGGGTCAAAATTTCGGCCAAAAACGACAGTGTTACCCCTTATGTTTTTTTTTTTCGGGTCAAAACTTTGACGTCCGATATCTCGGCTCTGGAAGGGTCTAGAGCCTCCATTTTTGCGCGCTGGTCGAAGTCTCGTGGCCCTCTGTCAGAATCCAGAGTTTCAAGAAGATCGGAGGGGGTCAAAATTTCGGCCAAAAACGACAGTGTTACCCCTTATGTTTTTTTTTTCAGGTCAAAACTTTGACATCCGATATCTCGGCTCTGGAAGGGTCTAGAGCCTCCATTTTTGCGCGCTGGTCGAAGTCTTGTGGCCCTCTGTCAGAATCCAGAGTTTCAAGAAGATCGGAGGGGGTCAAAAAAACGGCCAAAAACGACAGTGTTACCCCTTATGTTTTTTTTTCAGGTCAAAACTTTGACATCCGATATCTCGGCTCTGGAAGGGTCTAGAGCCTCCATTTTTGCGCGCTGGTCGAAGTCTCGTGGCCCTCTGTCAGAATCCAGAGTTTCAAGAAGATCGGAGGGGGTCAAAATTTCGGCCAAAAACGACAGTGTTACCCCTTATGTTTTTTTTTTCAGGTCAAAACTTTGACATCCGATATCTCGGCTCTGGAAGAGTCTAGAGCCTCCATTTTTGCGCGCTGGTCGAAGTCTCGTGGCCCTCTGTCAGAATCCAGAGTTTCAAGAAGATCGGAGGGGGTCAAAATTTCGGCCAAAAACGACAGTGTTACCCCTTATGTTTTTTTTTCAGGTCAAAACTTTGACATCCGATATCTCGGCTCTGGAAGGGTCTAGAGCCTCCATTTTTGCGCGCTGGTCGAAGTCTCGTGGCCCTCTGTCAGAATCCAGAGTTTCAAGAAGATCGGAGGGGGTCAAAATTTCGGCCAAAAACGACAGTGTTACCCCTTATGTTTTTTTTTTCAGGTCAAAACTTTGACATCCGATATCTCGGCTCTGGAAGGGTCTAGAGCCTCCATTTTTGCGCGCTGGTCGAAGTCTCGTGGCCCTCTGTCAGAATCCAGAGTTTCAAGAAGATCGGAGGGGGTCAAAATTTCGGCCAAAAACGACAGTGTTACCCCTTATGTTTTTTTTTCAGGTCAAAACTTTGACATCCGATATCTCGGCTCTGGAAGGGTCTAGAGCCTCCATTTTTGCGCGCTGGTCGAAGTCTCGTGGCCCTCTGTCAGAATCCAGAGTTTCAAGAATATCGGAGGGGGTCAAAATTTCGGCCAAAAACGACAGTGTTACCCCTTATGTTTTTTTTTTCAGGTCAAAACTTTGACATCCGATATCTCGGCTCTGGAAGAGTCTAGAGCCTCCATTTTTGCGCGCTGGTCGAAGTCTCGTGGCCCTCTGTCAGAATCCAGAGTTTCAAGAAGATCGGAGGGGGTCAAAATTTCGGCCAAAAACGACAGTGTTACCCCTTATGGTTTTTTTTCAGGTCAAAACTTTGACGTCCGATATCTCGGCTCTGGAAGGGTCTAGAGCCTCCATTTTTGCGCGCTGGTCGAAGTCTCGTGGCCCTCTGTCAGAATCCAGAGTTTCAAGAAGATCGGAGGGGGTCAAAATTTCGGCCAAAAACGACAGTGTTACCCCTTATGTTTTTTTTTTCAGGTCAAAACTTTGACATCCGATAACTCGGCTCTGGAAGGGTCTAGAGCCTCCATTTTTGCGCGCTGGTCGAAGTCTCGTGGCCCTCTGTCAGAATCCAGAGTTTCAAGAAGATCGGAGGGGGTCAAAATTTCGGCCAAAAAAAAAACATAAGGGGTAACACTGTCGTTTTTGGCCGAAATTTTGACCCCCTCCGATCTTCTTGAAACTCTGGATTCTGACAGAGGGCCACGAGACTTCGACCAGCGCGCAAAAATGGAGGCTCTAGACCCTTCCAGAGCCGAGATATCGGATGTCAAAGTTTTGACCTGAAAAAAAAAACATAAGGGGTAACACTGTCGTTTTTGGCCGAAATTTTGACCCCCTCCGATCTTCTTGAAACTCTGGATTCTGACGGAGGGCCACGAGACTTCGACCAGCGCGCAAAAATGGAGGCTCTAGACCCTTCCAGAGCCGAGATATCGGATGTCAAAGTTTTGACCTGAAAAAAAAACATAAGGGGTAACACTGTCGTTTTTGGCCGAAATTTTGACCCCCTCCGATCTTCTTGAAACTCTGGATTCTGACAGAGGGCCACGAGACTTCGACCAGCGCGCAAAAATGGAGGCTCTAGACCCTTCCAGAGCCGAGATATCGGATGTCAAAGTTTTGACCTGAAAAAAAAACATAAGGGGTAACACTGTCGTTTTTGTCCGAAATTTTGACCCCCTCCGATCTTCTTGAAACTCTGGATTCTGACAGAGGGCCACGAGACTTCGACCAGCGCGCAAAAATGGAGGCTCTAGACCCTTCCAGAGCCGAGATATCGGATGTCAAAGTTTTGACCTGAAAAAAAAACATAAGGGGTAACACTGTCGTTTTTGGCCGAAATTTTGACCCCCTCCGATCTTCTTGAAACTCTGGATTCTGACAGAGGGCCACGAGACTTCGACCAGCGCGCAAAAATGGAGGCTCTAGACCCTTCCAGAGCCGAGATATCGGATGTCAAAGTTTTGACCTGAAAAAAAAACCATAAGGGGTAACACTGTCGTTTTTGGCCGAAATTTTGACCCCCTCCGATCTTCTTGAAACTCTGGATTCTGACAGAGGGCCACGAGACTTCGACCAGCGCGCAAAAATGGAGGCTCTAGACCCTTCCAGAGCCGAGATATCGGACGTCAAAGTTTTGACCCGAAAAAAAAACATAAGGGGTAACACTGTCGTTTTTGGCCGAAATTTTGACCCCCTCCGATCTTCTTGAAACTCTGGATTCTGACAGAGGGCCAAGAGACTTCGACCAGCGCGCAAAAATGGAGGCTCTAGACCCTTCCAGAGCCGAGATATCGGATATCAAAGTTTTGACCTGAAAAAAAAAAACATAAGGGGTAACACTGTCGTTTTTGGCCGAAATTTTGACCCCCTCCGATCTTCTTGAAACTCTGGATTCTGACAGAGGGCCACGAGACTTCGACCAGCGCGCAAAAATGGAGGCTCTAGACCCTTCCAGAGCCGAGATATCGGATGTCAAAGTTTTGACCTGAAAAAAAACATAAGGGGTAACACTGTCGTTTTTGGCCGAAATTTTGACCCCCTCCGATCTTCTTGAAACTCTGGATTCTGACAGAGGGCCACGAGACTTCGACCAGCGCGCAAAAATGGAGGCTCTAGACCCTTCCAGAGCCGAGATATCGGACGTCAAAGTTTTGACCTGAAAAAAAAACATAAGGGGTAACACTGTCGTTTTTGGCCGAAATTTTGACCCCCTCCGATCTTCTTGAAACTCTGGATTCTGACAGAGGGCCACGAGACTTCGACCAGCGCGCAAAAATGGAGGCTCTAGACCCTTCCAGAGCCGAGATATCGGATGTCAAAGTTTTGACCAGAAAAAAAAACATAAGGGGTAACACTGTCGTTTTTGGCCGAAATTTTGACCCCCTCCGATCTTCTTGAAACTCTGGATTCTGACAGAGGGCCACGAGACTTCGACCAGCGCGCAAAAATGGAGGCTCTAGACCCTTCCAGAGCCGAGATATCGGATGTCAAAGTTTTGACCCGAAAAAAAAAACATAAGGGGTAACACTGTCGTTTTTGGCCGAAATTTTGACCCCCTCCGATCTTCTTGAAACTCTGGATTCTGACAGAGGGCCACGAGACTTCGACCAGCGCGCAAAAATGGAGGCTCTAGACCCTTCCAGAGCCGAGATATCGGATGTCAAAGTTTTGACCTGAAAAAAAACATAAGGGGTAACACTGTCGTTTTTGGCCGAAATTTTGACCCCCTCCGATCTTCTTGAAACTCTGGATTCTGACAGAGGGCCACGAGACTTCGACCAGCGCGCAAAAATGGAGGCTCTAGACCCTTCCAGAGCCGAGATATCGGATGTCAAAGTTTTGACCTGAAAAAAAAACATAAGGGGTAACACTGTCGTTTTTGGCCGAAATTTTGACCCCCTCCGATCTTCTTGAAACGCTGGATTCTGACAGAGGGCCACGAGACTTCGACCAGCGCGCAAAAATGGAGGCTCTAGACCCTTCCAGAGCCGAGATATCGGATGTCAAAGTTTTGACCTGAAAAAAAAACATAAGGGGTAACACTGTCGTTTTTGGCCGAAATTTTGACCCCCTCCGATCTTCTTGAAACGCTGGATTCTGACAGAGGGCCACGAGACTTCGACCAGCGCGCAAAAATGGAGGCTCTAGACCCTTCCAGAGCCGAGATATCGGATGTCAAAGTTTTGACCTGAAAAAAAAAACATAAGGGGTAACACTGTCGTTTTTGGCCGAAATTTTGACCCCCTCCGATCTTCTTGAAACTCTGGATTCTGACAGAGGGCCACGAGACTTCGACCAGCGCGCAAAAATGGAGGCTCTAGACCCTTCCAGAGCCGAGATATCGGATGTCAAAGTTTTGACCCGAAAAAAAAACATAAGGGGTAACACTGTCGTTTTTGGCCGAAATTTTGACCCCCTCCGATCTTCTTGAAACTCTGGATTCTGACAGAGGGCCACGAGACTTCGACCAGCGCGCAAAAATGGAGGCTCTAGACCCTTCCAGAGCCGAGATATCGGATGTCAAAGTTTTGACCTGAAAAAAAAACATAAGGGGTAACACTGTCGTTTTTGGCCGAAATTTTGACCCCCTCCGATCTTCTTGAAACTCTGGATTCTGACAGAGGGCCACGAGACTTCGACCAGCGCGCAAAAATGGAGGCTCTAGACCCTTCCAGAGCCGAGATATCGGATGTCAAAGTTTTGACCTGAAAAAAAAACATAAGGGGTAACACTGTCGTTTTTGGCCGAAATTTTGACCCCCTCCGATCTTCTTGAAACTCTGGATTCTGACAGAGGGCCACGAGACTTCGACCAGCGCGCAAAAATGGAGGCTCTAGACCCTTCCAGAGCCGAGATATCGGATGTCAAAGTTTTGACCTGAAAAAAAAAACATAAGGGGTAACACTGTCGTTTTTGGCCGAAATTTTGACCCCCTCCGATCTTCTTGAAACTCTGGATTCTGACAGAGGGCCACGAGACTTCGACCAGCGCGCAAAAATGGAGGCTCTAGACCCTTCCAGAGCCGAGATATCGGATGTCAAAGTTTTGACCTGAAAAAAAAAACATAAGGGTAACACTGTCGTTTTTGGCCGAAATTTTGACCCCCTCCGATCTTCTTGAAACTCTGGATTCTGACAGAGGGCCACGAGACTTCGACCAGCGCGCAAAAATGGAGGCTCTAGACCCTTCCAGAGCCGAGATATCGGATGTCAAAGTTTTGACCTGAAAAAAAAAAACATAAGGGGTAACACTGTCGTTTTTGGCCGAAATTTTGACCCCCTCCGATCTTCTTGAAACTCTGGATTCTGACAGAGGGCCACGAGACTTCGACCAGCGCGCAAAAATGGAGGCTCTAGACCCTTCCAGAGCCGAGATATCGGATGTCAAAGTTTTGACCTGAAAAAAAAACATAAGGGGTAACACTGTCGTTTTTGGCCGAAATTTTGACCCCCTCCGATCTTCTTGAAACTCTGGATTCTGACAGAGGGCCACGAGACTTCGACCAGCGCGCAAAAATGGAGGCTCTAGACCCTTCCAGAGCCGAGATATCGGATGTCAAAGTTTGACCTGAAAAAAAAACATAAGGGGTAACACTGTCGTTTTTGGCCGAAATTTTGACCCCCTCCGATCTTCTTGAAACTCTGGATTCTGACAGAGGGCCACGAGACTTCGACCAGCGCGCAAAAATGGAGGCTCTAGACCCTTCCAGAGCCGAGATATCGGATGTCAAAGTTTTGACCCGAAAAAAAAACATAAGGGGTGACACTGTCGTTTTTGGCCGAAATTTTGACCCCCTCCGATCTTCTTGAAACTCTGGATTCTGACAGAGGGCCACGAGACTTCGACCAGCGCGCAAAAATGGAGGCTCTAGACCCTTCCAGAGCCGAGATATCGGATGTCAAAGTTTTGACCTGAAAAAAAAAACATAAGGGGTAACACTGTCGTTTTTGGCCGAAATTTTGACCCCCTCCGATCTTCTTGAAACTCTGGATTCTGACAGAGGGCCACGAGACATCGACCAGCGCGCAAAAATGGAGGCTCTTGACCCTTCCAGAGCCGAGATATCGAAGGTCAAAATTTCAGCCCGAAAAAAAAACATAAGGGGTAACACTGTCATTTTTTTTTTTGGCTGAAAGTTAACATCGTCGTGTCGTGAAACTCTGGATTCTGACAGAGGGCACGAGACATCGACCAGCGCGCAAAATGGAGCTCTGACCCTTCAGAGCCGAGATAATCGATAGGTCAAAATTTCAGCCCGAAAAAAAAACATAAGGGGAACACTGTCATTTTTTTTTTTTGGCTGAAAGTTA